>VWZU01013032.1:4542-24946 GCA_013397095.1 Sterrhoptilus dennistouni
GGGCACTTTCATAGCTGGTATATGATCTTTATACATTATCTATGACTTGGAGGACTCGCATGTATGAGTTATGAAAAGAAGCACAGGGAAATTTTTCCTTTTCTTTTTCCCCCACTCTATCATGTCATGCTTGCACTTAACCTTTACTTATTTAATCCTACTTTAACCATAATTGCGTAGTCTCTAATCCATTCATTTGGCATCATTCAATTTTTGTGTGATCTTCCCATTTTTGCAGTATCAGAAAGTAATCTAACCAAAGTTTCAAATGTTTCTTCTGCTTGCATTATGACACAAGAATAAAAAATATCACCAAGGAAACGGTAGACTTCAGAGACAATTTATTCTTTTAAGTCCGACCAAAGTTTAATTTAGATGAAAATCCTGGAAGACATAATTCCTCACAAAGTCAGTAATGTTCTTCTCATTACCTGGTAATGATAGTCTAATTCTATCAAAAGGAATTTTTAATAATATAGCTGCATGTCTGAAACTTAACAATTGAGAATGAAGATGACACTATCCAAAAGCTTAAGAAAACAAATTAACTGAAGCTAGAATAAATCGCCAACAAAGAACATTGTCATTTTCTCAGCTAATATTTCACCCTTCTAGCCTCATCCCAATACAGCTTTTACATTTTTAGGTAGTGGCATGTAAGTGATGGGCACATCCAGGCACACAGAAGGGCACTGGAGGTCACATTTAGAAGTTTTCTTTAAGTTCAGATGTCCTTCCTTGTTTTCTTTGTAGCCATCAAGTGCCATTCTGCTTTTCTGAGTAGCTTTGCCATATTAAATCCTGTGTTATTAAGAATAAGATCCAATTTCTGTAGAAATTTGTGCATTGTCCATCCTCCTGTGCCTCACAGGTCACTGCAGCTGGTTGGTGACTGATTAAACCACACAAGGATGGTCATAGCTCACCTTCTGCAGAGGACACCAGGGGCCACAACTGAAAGGAGCTTTATTCTGAATTGGTGTTTAGAATACAGAACTTTGTCACTTCATACCTGAAAAAAGGAAGGCAAAATTTAGTCTTGCAAATTCCTTTGCAGCTCAAATGTGACCAGATTTCAAATAATTTTGGTTTGTATTTCAGATTATTAATTTCTATCATTAACTGCATTCATAGGGTATGAAGTTTCAGCCTGAGTTATAAAAAATTTGTTACTCTCCTCTAAGTGCTAAAACACACTTGGAGAAACAGGGAAATATATTAAATCTTTCATCCTCAGACTATTAAAACAGTATTTGTATTTTAGCATTTTCCCTCTTACTATTATTTTTCCTTTCTTGCCAGTAAAATATGGCAAGAAAGTTCTTGTTCTTATATGCTTTTTGGTTATTCTTCCATACATTGAGTTAATAGGAAAAAGGCTGAAAGTTAACTTTTCATTTTACATTCTTTTAATAAAGAAAGTAAATTTTGTGATTCATTTTATGGCCCCTCAATAGTGTTATGCATATTGGCCACAGCTCAGAATCAGATGAATTTTCTGTAAAATCACTGAAATTTAAGCTGAGACTTTAACCCATGATAAGCAGATTCTAACAATACTAACTCTAAAAACTGACTTTTCCTCTTCATTTTACACAATACCATGCCAGTAAAATTAAACGTAGATTTCTGCCAAGTCTTTTGACTTTTTTGTTAACCTGTTATTCTGGCCATATAAATCTAAACTTTTGTTTGCCAGTAATGCAGTCTCCATCCCTCCCTCCCTCCCTCCATCCATCCATCCATCCAGCCAGCCATCCCTCCCCTGCATGATTTAAATAACTCACAGACATCTTTTCATAAAATGTCTGTATTCTCCTGCAAGTGGAACACTCAGCCTGTTGAGAGTGTCTGTCCCTTACTTTCGAAGTGGAATAATCAGAAGTAATAGGAAAAAAAAAAGAAGGAAGAATTTATTGTAATAATGACAGCACTTCTTAATAAGTGTTTTGCAGATTATTGTAGATTTCTGTGATTGTGATAGCTCTTCTCATATTCATGTCTCAAGAAGTCCTTGCCTGATCACAGAATAATTCATGAAAGAACTCATGAGAGACAAACCACACATCTCTGAATGGCTGCAGCCTAAACATCTGCTGGAGCCTGTAAATTTAAGAAAAAACCTGCAGGACTGATGCTGCAATCCTCTTGCTTCGTAAATTCTTATTTTTCAATAAGTTTCTGGATCATGACTGAAAGGCTGCAGCTGTACTTACACAGAAAACACCGTGGGTGTCTGGCACGTTTCCAAGTGGTTTATGAGAGAGCACTACACAGAGGAAGATGTAAAAAAAAATAAAAAATTATCCAGTGGAAGAAATGATGCTTGATTGCAGTTTATACACAGACTTTCAAGAGGTGAAATTCTAAACCAAATATTATGTGTTGAAGCATGACCTGCCTGTATTTTGATTGTGGTGTTATTTCACTGTATATATTAGTTAGTTCACTGTTAGTTTGCAGGGTTAGTTCCCATATGTATTTATGAAACAGCTATCCATGACTGAATATTTGTAAGAGTATAAGAAAACTAGATAATAAGAAAAAACCCTAAAATTTATTGGAAAATCAAACATGCCATAATTTTGGTGGGGTTTTTTTACATGCTGTTTACCCTAATATTGAACAATCTATCCTAGTTCCATGTTAGGAACGGTGGGTGAGATTTCTCAATTAGTACATTTTTTTGTTCTTTTCACAGAAAAATTGTGTGTTGATCTTGGAGTGCAAATCCCAAAGAACAATGTACCATGTTTGTAGCTGGGGATTGATTTTATACACCCTGGAGTTCCTCATAAGTTCATTACTCTGTCCAACATCAGCTCTTGTGAGAGGTGACTTGGTGAAGGAGCTTTTACAGTTCCTACACAAGAGATCTGTTTCCTCACATATAAAAACAAATGCCATGTAGTTTTGACACTCTTTGCTGTCACAGACGTTGCAAGGTCTCTTTGTGCTATAAAATATTAATTCTGGTTAACTTCTGACAAATAATACACAGACTAAAATCTCCAGCTATGGAAATAATTCAAGCAGTGACCTGGAAAGAGGCTGAGTTCTCAATCTCTCAGTCCTTTTCTTTGCTTGAACAGAAGTGATACTAACTCAAAAACAATATCACTTGTTTTAAAGCTGTGAAAGTAGAATTAGGAGTGTGCAGACTTGCTGTGGCAAAACTGGGACATATTTTTTCCTGCAACATTTTGAATGTCTGAGTTGAACTAAATAGGGTTATCTGAGGGGACAGTGGAGATGATGATCATGGGGAAAGCAATCAGAGAGATTTCCAAACATCCTTGATTAGTAGAGGGCAAATACATTTTAAAGAACATAAATCTAAGAGGAAGCTGTTGTGAAATGGAAAACTGCCTTAGTAGCAAGAGCCTTGGAAAATCAACTTTGGATTTGTTATAGTTAAAAGCCCTGAGGCTCTCTGCCTAACACACATATGATGTGGAGAAACGTAACAGATGCTTCACTGAGGGACTGGAATATAAATCAGTGTAGGAGCATTAATCTGCAGAGCTGAACGTGGGTTTTTTTCTGAAGAAAAACTTCTGAATTAGAGAAGTTAAACAAATGTGATTTTCCACTCATCCCACTGTGAATTGCATAAGATTTTATGATGAAAACAGGTCCAGGAGGAAGTTTTCTTTGCTAACGTTAAATCTGTGTGTAGAGAGCTTTGATTCAGTACATTCCAACTGGATACAACTGGTTTTTGTAAACATCTCTTCTAATTCTGCACTGTTTGCTTACCCAGCCAATTGTTTCCCTTTCTGTAGATGTAAGAAATAGAAATATATAGATTAATGTGATGATTGACATCACATCAGCAATGGTTATCCTTCACTGCACCAAAAATCTCTGTGTTCACAGGGCCACAAGTGCAATTTGAGAGGCTTTTAATTAAACACTCCTAAACACCAGAATTGTATAATTGTAGATAAACAACAATTTTAGATAAAATTATTTCCATTGTTAAATTCTGAAAATGGTATATAAAAAGAGAAATCATGCATTTCTATTTTTTCACTCTTCAGCCTAAATCCTACCTTGTTTCCTTGTTTAACTTTCTATTTTAGTTTCTAACAAAATAACTACAACTGCCACTGTCCTCAGCACCTGAAGTCCAGAAGTGTTACAAGAATTTGCACTTGCATCTGGTATATTTTGAGGTCTGTTAGTGTTTTTGTTAGCATCTCAAAGAAATTTTACTCTTCTTTTCACCCACTGCTGGGAACTCTATATTTAATTCTCAGCATCTTCAGTTCAGTATCTCTTCCTTTTCATTTAAGTTAGTTTCTCTTCCTTAAGTTAGTCTTTTAAATTAGATTGTAAAAATTAATTCATGCATTTTAGCCTTGCTTTCAGAAATATGTATTAATTCCAAAATGTGGGTAATGCTTGTAGATTTTAAAAAGGTGCTTTTTTGTTTTGTTTGCTTTGGTTTTGTTCCAAATTTTTTCATATAATTGGAAAAGAGTGGGCTGATAAATTTGTGATGTTTCTGGAGTTTGATTGCTTTCGTTTTTTCTTTGATTGAATGGCTTGTTGAGAATGGTATTATACCACACAAAATATTCAAGAATTAGCCAGAATGAGTCATTTTGAGGTATAGTAACACTAGAAATGGGAAATTAATGGCTAAAATAATATACATTAGACACTTTTGCTTAAGGGTGCAATGACACGAGGAAAGGTTAAGATGAAAACATCTAAATGAAAATGCATGAGTTTCACAGCTTCCTGGAAAAGAATGCCAACAGAATATTAAAAGCACCCTTTATTTTATTTTTTCAATTTCTTAAAAAGATTGTGCCTATTTCTATGTAATTTTATATCATTATTTTAGAATTAAGAAAAGCTTTCATAAAAATACCATTGGGGCTTTTTTCCCTTGCTTGAGGTTAGAATTGGAATCTTTTGCTCTGACCTTTAAAAATATGTTTCTCTTTATGTTTATGTTTAGATTTAATATTCTCTGGAGCAATAACTGAAATACATCTAAAATATATCCATCAAAATCCATACCTCATAAGAAGTTCTTGTCTTTGTCACATCTTAATCGGTACAATTAGCTTATAGAATGTTTTACTGAAGGGGCTGAAGAGTTTTCAGCTATTCAGTTTGTAGAAAGGTGGTTTTTTTTAATAATCAAATTAACAACACGAGGCAAGATTGAGAAACGAAGTGTAAATTTAAGACAAGAATTTGTACTTTTAAAAAGGCTGGGTAGGAAGAAATGTCATAGCAGAACACCAGGCATTTTTAGAATGAGAGGAAAATGTAGGTTGGGAGGCATCTCAGGAGCCCATCTGGTCCAACCTTCTGTTGAAAGGTTATCCCTGTCAGGCTGAGGCAGGAATATTTCCAGCAGGGAAGGCTCCATCAGTTCTCTGTAACTTATTCCAGGATTGCTGTTGTAACTTGTAATGAACTGGTTTCTTAATCCAGACCAATCTTTTCCCCCCATTCCCTCTTGTCTTCTATCACTTCTGCGGTTACCTCTTAGGAACTGGAATTTTGGGGTTGGTTTTTCCCTGGGTGTTCTCTGTTCTTGAATGAACAAAAAATGCCTTCATCCTCTGTGCCAAGCCCTCCTAAAGTCTGATAATCTTGGTGCCTCTGCACCTTTTCCTTGCTTTATTTTCTCTTTGGAACTGGGGGATCAGAGCTGGACAAAGTATTCCAGGCGTGGCCTCAGAAGGGTCAATTGGGTTGGAATGGTCACATCCTCTGATCTTTGTGGCTTTTCTCTGGCTGATGCAACCCAAGGTGCTGTGAGCAGCCTTGCTTGATAGGGCATATTTCTAGTCAGGTTCATCACTCTAAAAAGTCCCAAACTAAAACCAAATTCCCAACAGGAATGATCTCTTACTATCTGATATCCTACAAGGTGCCTCCATGCCTGCCTTTGGAGATCTAACATCTCCTTTTCTCTGAAAAAAAATCCAATTTATCTTTGTATAGCCACTTGAAAGTTTTTTATTTAAAAAAGCAGTACATCTTGGAATAAGGTATTTATACAGTCCCTTTCCTTACACTTGATAATCAACACTACATGCCATTGGAAATTTTTTTTTTTTTTTNACACATCATGCCCTTTGGGATTTTTTTTTTTTTTTTTTTTTTTTTTTTTTTTTTTTTTTGGTGAGGATTTTAAATCTCCTTTAGTAGTTGGCCAGAGAAAATGAAGATTTATTGACATAGTCTATTTACCACCTATTGTATGTAACCTTCACACAATAATCAATCAATTAGGACTATGGATCCTGAGCCTACCACTCAAAGGTCAAAAGTGAGAAAAATTGATCATCTGTTGTATACCTGCTGTATATCAAGATGTAGAGTCTTTCTTCAAGATGCCTCTCATTAACATTTCTAGAATAACATTCTTCTAATAGAGTTTTGTCAGCTGAAGTTCCAACATCCAAACTTTTGCACCAGAATTATATCAGAATTTAAAAATTACAGTTGGAAATCACAGCACGCTATTTTTACTATGAGGGGAACCTGTTAGTTACAGAAAGAGAAATCAACCATTATGTCATTTGGAAGTTTTTACAATTAAAAGTTTTATTCCTAGAGGAACTGAAAGACAATTAAATGAAATGCTAACAACAAATTAAATGCTTTATAGGTCAGTCATCCCATTAGGTCTCTTTAGGGAAGCTGTTCTCATATAAAGCATGCCATAACCTATTTGCATAATGATTCTATCTTAACTGTGCCTTCTGCTCTTTTATGGTGTGTTGTTTATCCTAGTGCAGGGCTGACATAGTGGAATTGCAAAGAAAGTAAAAGCTGCTATTTATGGCAGACAAAACACTGCACCATTCAGATGTATTATGCAGGACAGTACCCAAACTGCAAATATGATTTAACACAGAGAGAGAGACATTATTCTCCTCTCATTGCAGTGGCTTAATTGTTTGAATTATATATACACTGTTACCATCATTGCTTTTGTAAGATTATCCACACAAAAGGAGTTCCAGCCAGAGTGTGGGGACGCTTGTGAAAGAAAACACAAGGTTGCTAAAGACACTGCTAATGGTCTGAGCTTCTTTTGAAAAAGCAAACCCCTTTCCTAGGGGAAAAAAACACTTCTGAGAAATGCTCATCTCTGAATCACACTGAGACAAACATTCTTTCAAAATTTTGGGGAAACGAAGTGCAATAAAATGAGTTTTGATTTCTGGCTTTGAATTATAGCCCAGTTGTTTACAAGATTGGCTTTGTCTCCATGGGCAGAAAGTGAACAACTAAAAATCTTGCTATGTAGTAGGAAAGCTCTGTGGATTATGTATTTTTTGGTGGGTTTTTTTTGTTTGTTTGTTTGTTTTAATTTTTGACTATACTGTTTTCAAAACACAGGGAAGAAATATACACAATTCTATTAGTAGCATTTGAACTCACAACAGTCTCAATTCACTTGATCTGCTACGGGGAGTTTCTAAATCTTACTTCCCTGAAACCTAATTTTGTCCCTCTGGCTTTTGTACACCTTCAGAAGACACACAGGGAGTCTGGAAGTGCCAAGTGTCTTTGTTTCACTGTCTGAACGGGGCTCCTTGGATTTAAAAGCATCAGTTGCCTGTGGCAGGCACTGGAGGCCTATTTTGCAGGCTGCAGGAGGAATTGCTGTGATAAAGCCGTGGGATCCAAAGCCCTTCGGGACACAAACAACAACAGCTCCTTGCAGTTTGCCATCTTTAAGCAATTAACTGCAGAGCCAGTCAATTGTCAGTCCCAACAACAGGGGCAGGGCCTCAAGAGCAGGGCTGAACCTCTGCTGCCAGTGTCAGATAACCAGGAGACAGGTTTATTTGTCATCAGGGCACACACACTTTGTAGCAGGCTGTCCTAACAAGCTCTCACAGTGCTACTGACTGCCCTGCAGCAGAACTTTCATTTAGGTTTTCACTGATGTCTGACACTATTTTACACCCCAACAACATGGACTTCAAGTTTCAGAAGGCTGAAAATGACTCCCTTATTTTTGGGATGTGTCTCCCTTTTATACTATTTTACACAGACCAATCTGATGGGTGGCAAGAAGACAAACCTCTTCACTCATGTTGGTCAGACCAGAGGGACATCCAGAAGAAGTCCATCCTAGGAAAAATAATGTAAACACAGTACAGTTACAGAATCATGTCTTCAGTAAATAACAGAAGATTCCCTGGGAAAAGAATTTCAGAAAACCAAAACATCTCAGGCACAAACCAGGGCTACAGATGTTCAAGACCTTTGAGTGTATGACTAATTTCTGAGAAAGTGCTGCCTTGCTGTTTGGGAGCTCAAAGAGGGTGGTGGAGTTTTCAAAAAGACCAGGTGCTCAAGAGCTCAAGAGCCCACGGCAGTTTCAAAAGTTGCTATCAGGTACTAACTACTTACAGGTGGCTTTACCCTGGAGAAGACTCTTCTTTTTGCTAAGAAAAAGGATATAAATTTTTCTTTGAGCATCATATTGTGATTAGCCTTTCTGCTCTTGCGCTGATGCAATGGAATCCAGACTCTTTAAGAAAGGCAGTTTTAAACTCTATTCTGGCATATGCTGCAAAATTTTATCTCAAGTATCTTGGCCCTGCAGTTGGTAGTGCTGAGATATGTCAGTTTTTGTCAGCCTGCCCTGGATTCTGTGCCTGGACAGTGCTGATCACATGATTAAATTGATCCTGGTGGTTTTACTGATGGAGACACTGGATTTTGTTTTGTAGGGAAGCCTTTCCCTGGGTATGATCCCCTCCTGCTACTGGCACAAAGCCTTGTTTCTCTTTTCCGGGCCCTCCTGAGAGCATGTTGTCCACACTACAGCCAAGCACAAGTCAGTATCAATTCCAGTTGGAAAACTCCAAGGCTGGGTGCAGAAGTACCAGACACAGCCAATGTCTCTGTTGCTGTTAGCCAAAACACAAATCTATATATACATTTTGCATGAGAAGTACCAGGATTTGGATTTGTCTCTGTACAAAAACCTCTAGAAGTTGAGAATTATATTATACGCTTTGCTTTAATGAATTATTTCCTTCCAACTAAATGTGTGTTTCTCAGCAGGAGTATGACACTAAATGTCATGAAAATGAATTAAGCAATTTCCTCCAGAGACCTGAAATAACTTCCTTCTGCTACTAAGGAATTTCAAGGAACATCCTCTGGTGGACCTCAGCAAATTAAAAAGATCACATCTGCTGTTCTGGTGTCTCAGACCTTCTTCCTCCTAACATTTATTCAGTACTTACTTTTCCTTCTCATAGCATGCAGATGCTTGCTATAATTTTAGCTTTGAAAGAAAATAAATTATGAATCTTTGTAGAATTAAAGACATCTGTGGATCTGTGGATGAGGTTAGTGGATATAGCTAAGGTGAGATCAGTGGGGATTCAATCCCCTGTAACCAGTGAACTTCACTTCAAGTGCATCAAAATTAGGACTTCCCTTACTTCTTTATCTCTGGCACTCCTGAAATAGGTCTTGTGGGTTTATAGGTACCTCCCTGCTGTGGTCAAAACTGTTAAGTAATGAAAGGAGCATCTCACTTGCTTTTAAATGTCTCCAGAGATGGAAAGTCCTGCAACCTGTACCCCTTCCACCTGCCAGGACTGAGCTAGAGGGTTGCCTTTCCAGTTTTCTCGGGAATTCTAGAACGTGACCCACTACCTTCTGTTTTCCTGGGTGGTGCTGAGTGCCCAGATGTTTAAATAATTTTAGAAACTTGTAAGTTCTGGGGCACACTCAGTGTTACATTTGATCCACTTTCAGAGGATCAAGAAGTCAGAGGACTTCACGTGGGGTTGTTTATGAAAGAAAATTGTGGGAAAATGGAGGGGGTGGTCTCACCAGACCAGGAGATGAAGTTGTATTTATTAGACTGTTTCATGTTTCATCATCACCCTGCCCCAATAAGCCTTGAGCTTCTGATGCAACGTTTTCTCTCTGCACATCATGGAAAGTTGTGGAAAACACTCTTATTCTGGTCTGACAAGTTATGATAAGTGAGGGAAAAGTGTTCTTGGTGGTCACCTACTTGATCTATTCAAGATAGATGGGAAATACCAAAGAGAAAATATTAAGAAGTAAATTAGAAGCATCGTTTAAAAAAAACTCTTTTACTTGCCCAATATTTAATTATTTTGTAATCTCTTATCTTCCCCAAATCCAACATCCTTTATGCCACTGAATTGTTGCCTGTTTATTGAACTACTTTTGACTTTATTTTTTTTCTGTGTGAATTCTCATCCATGAAACACTTGATTTTACTGTGGTAAGAAATAAAGGGCAAAAGAGGAAGGCAAATTTACATATAAAGCACAGTCTGGGGCACATTCTGCTGGATTATGTGTCTTCAAAGGCTTTATCTGAAAATATATTACTAACAAGATTTTTCCAAGTTAGAGTGATCCAAAGTGCTGTGTACATAAATTTTCTACAGCCAGTTCAAAACAAGGGATCCTACTTGAAGCTGCATTTCATCTACAGTAATATTTCAGAGAATTATTATTGTAAAAAACACATCAGGATTGGTATAATTAGCCAACAGGTTTAAAAACTGGATTGCCTAGCAATTAATTATTTCCAGACCACCTCTGTAACAGTACATGACACCAAACAAAGTTCATGCATGAGGTACCATTCCAGAATTAATCTAAATGCTTGAATTTACTTAATTTGAAGCCAGAAATTTGTGTTGACACCTTAAAAGTTTCTTGCATTACAGCTAGTACTACAAAAAAAGAACATTCTGCCAGGTTTTGATTCATTGTTATTAACACTTAGCACTCAACGCAGCACATAAAAACACCAGGCCAAATGTTCCAGATTCCCAATGTTTTACTCTGTTGATATCAGCAATGTCTTACCAGTTTTAACACACTTCATTAATGAACACCCCATGCCAGATGTGTCCCTGTTTAAATGCCTAAAAATAACTCTTAAGTTGTTTCCCTGGCAAATGCTAAGCTGACATAAAGATGAGCTTATGGCAATAATTATATGGCTGCCTTTAAGGTTTATGTTGCTCTTGCAATTGAGCACACAATTTGGGATTTTTTACACTGAGAATGGTCTTGAGGCTACTACCTAGGAATGGGAGAGAAAAGTTACGATATGAAGAGGGAAAGGCATATAATTAATTTTGTCTGAGAGTTATACTTAAAGCAGTGAACAGACGGACAGTTTTTAAATCTGAAAATCCTATCACTTGCCAGCTGTAGTGTGTCACATATAACATGTCTGCCTCAAACACAGAAAAATTCCACTTGAAATGTTGGCTGGTACCGGGAGTATTTTGCCAGTTCTTGTGCTGTTGCAGAAAGAGTAATTGCTGTTTCTCACTAAATAGTATGTAGGATGATGGAGAAGCTGATATTTAATATTTTAGTCAGAGGAAGAGAGAGAAATATGGCAAGGATTAAAATAAAACCTTACAAAAGCCTCGTCCTGATGATTGGTTTAACACATTAAGAATCTCACTTATTTTGATGTACATTTATATATTCATTCTTGGAGGGGTTCCAGGCCAGGTTGGACAGGGCTTGGAGAACCTGGTCTGGTGGAAGGTGCCCCTTCCCATGGCAGGGGTGTTGGAATGAAATGAGCTTTATGGTCCCTTCCCACCCAAACCATTCTGCAATTCTACAATTTAACCACTTCTGTTCTCTTGAAATATTGGTTGAAATGTAGGTCTGTTTTCTCTCTATGTGCCTTTCAACTTGCGGATGATATGCACAGAGATTAACTGAGAAATAGCAGTGTTTGTGTTTGGCTATACCTTCATTACTCCACAGAGAAAATAATGTAAAATAATATCTTCCTGTAAGTAAAATAGTGGTAATCGCCATTTTGTAGTGGCTGTGAACTTTAGGCTTTTCTAACTACACAATATTTATCCCGTGAGTAATATCTGTGATTCAGTAAATTAAATGTTCCATGGTGAAGACCCAAGGAGTAGGTGGCACCCTTAACTGCTTTAAAATATCTGAATGAGGACTAACTACAGGATGTCAAAATGACTAAAATATAAGCTGAGTTTAGATCGACCTGGTTTTTTCCACGTTTATCCCAAATATATCAGGATATCTTGTCTAGGTAGAGGAGGGATCCCCTGTCTGTGGCTGTAACCTCCACACAGGAATTTTCTGAAAAGTGCCAGTAGAAGCATTAGAGCCTTATCTGATACTTATCTAATAGGTAAGAAACTAAAAATTAAATGCTTACACAAACTACTTTATTTTCTCAACTAAGTTCCAGTACCTAAACTTCAATAACAAACAAATAAAAAGGGTTTAGACATAGGAACACTTTTGGAAACTAATTTGTTGCATATTTTGGAGCTCAAAATTGGTGGCCAAGGTCTGAAAGATTAAATCAAAAGGGAGAACCCAACTTAATCTGGTTTAAAGCCAAGACAGAATTTTAGCACATGCAGAGATTCTGGCTGTCCTGATGCTTATTCTCACACTTCCTGTCCCTTTCTTTGTGGCCAAGCAGGTACATTTGGAGTATATTGAATCCTTAAAAAGATTTGGGATGGAAATATAATTCTGAATGTCATGTTGTGACACTAATACTGGTGTTGGTAGTGGTTACATTGAGTTATTTCTTACAGCCTATAATTTATTTCAACGTAAGTTTTTCAAGTTATTTTGTATGGTCTGTTGCCCAAAAACTCTCCTTGCACATGCTTCCTGTTAGCTTCCATAGAAGAGAAGGTCAAACCATTTATTCATTCGCTGAAGAAAATATTACTTTAAGTGCCGGAGATCTTAATTCAGTGTTGTCCAGAATAATTGTAAAGATTTATTATGACAAGTGTAGTTGTAGAGATAAATCCAGGCTGTTGTCTCTCTGAAATAAGGATGAGAAAACAAGTTGTTTTTTAAAAAAAATATTCTCTCCATGTCTTTCATTAGATGAGAAAATGGGAAGAAACATCTGGAGCTGAGTGTGAATTCAGAGGTACAACCTGAAATTTCCCCTGTTGGCTCATTACACCCATTATCTGTCTTCATTTGCTGCCCTTTCTCAGCTGCATCATCCACAATTTCCTTCTGGACTGCTGTTATTCTCTGCTCCATTGGCTGCTAATGAGTTGAGATACAGAACTGCATGTCTCCTTTCTGTATTCTTTCCTAACATTTACTGAGGGGCTGGAGGCTTGATTCATTTATTTATTTGTTTTTCCTTCATCATTTGAGAGGGAGAACCAGAGACTGGAAGATGGATGGTATCCAGCTCAATAATCATGGGTTTGATTGTGCTTGTAGTAGAGTTTTTGGTGGCAATGAAAATTACCTCGATTCCTTTAAACCTTAAAATCTATTTGCTTCTCCCTGCTGTGAATCTTTTTTTATACAGAGCTGTATTATAGATGGTCTCATGATTTAAGAATGATAATGAAGGTAAATGAAACTATTCACTTTCAATCCCTGTTCTGATCTTGACTAGGATGGGGAATAATGATTCACAACTTCTCTGCGTGTCCATTTCCAGACTGGCATTGTAGTTTTTCACAAAATAAGGTATTTGGGAGAGAATTCTATATAACTATAAGTCTTAATGTTCTGGTGGTTTGGGTTTTTTTCTTTGCTCTTTGTTTTTATTTATATATATTTTTTCCTTCCTAATTTGTCTCTCAAGGCAGGAAAAAAAAAGAAAAAAGCAATTCTGAAGTGTGTACTGTCTTCTAGTGTCCCCAAAATGAAAATCTCAATAAGGAAATAAACTTTTAGTAAGTTGATTGGATTCTTTCTCCAGTTTGGTAAGTTCCTTTAGGTTCTATCAAAATGTTTCCGTAACTGGAAGCCTTGGCAATTCCCAACAACAACAAAACCAGTAATTTTTAAAGGTGTGGGGTTTTTTTAAAAAACTATATAATTATATCATTGAGCCTTCAAATAAACCGTAATTAACATTGACATTTCCTGGCTGGCATTCCAATTTGTGAAGTGTGAAACACCAGGTTATGAGCCACGCCAGCCTTTTGAAATTCATCAGCAAAACTGACTTTTTCTGTGAATACCTTTATTCTCTTCACGCAGTTTTGAAAACACTTGCAAATTTCTCCGCAGGCAAATAATTTATGGGCAGATTTTTCCCTTCTATTCTTAAACTTCATAGTGGGTCGAAATGATTTTTGAAACTCAGGTTTTGGCATGAAAGCCAATATTTATTACTTTCTGTTCCCTGCATAGGAAGTGATGACATGCAGATTCTATTGGGATTATTTACCCACGTATTTTAATTTATATTTTGATTTCTTTTAGTTGTGTATAGATGTAAATGTAAACCCAAACTTTGAAGGTGTCATCTAATTGAATTAAAAAAAAATAAATTCTGGGTCTGAGTGTGTTTTATTCCAACTTTTTGGCAACTTCCAGTGCAACATGCAAATATATTTATGCAAATCTCTTCTGTCATCAAGCCTAGGAACCCAGATCTGCACTGAGAGAGAATCTGTGATGTAAAATTCACGTTTAGGTGGAAAACCAGCATTTCTATTCACATCTGAAATTGGTCTTTTTTTACAGGTTTTTTCGCCAATGAAACACTGTACTGTGTTTGTGTCTTTTTAAAAAAAATAATGTGGGAAGGAGTTGTCCAAGGTATGAAAGCCTTGACCTAAACTTTGTAACATGTGCTCACAGTGAGATTTCTGCTCTCCCTTCTTTGAGGAGCATTGGGAAAAAAAATAAAATATAGAAGTACAGTGTTGCAGCAGAACTCAGATGGCAAAGAAGAACTTGGACTTGGAGAGGAACTTTAGGAAACTTCTTCTTCCCCAGGTAGTAGCAAAATTTCTTTTATGAAAGACAAAAGAAATGAGGCAGGGAAGTCACTAACTAGAACAGATTTGACAGAGGTGTGAAATTGAGTTAAAACAAATTGAATGAAATCTGAACATGAATATAGAGAAATAGGAAATTGTTATCGTGGTGTCTGCTTAATTTACAGACCAGGGGTATAGATGTGCAGCCAATCAGAAAAGGGGTTGTCTGGAAAAAATATGAAAGGCCAGGCTCAATAAAATATTTCAGAGGTAAAGTTTGAAATAATCATATTGAACCAAGTTGAAATGGCTTTAAATCTCTAAATAAAATGTATTTGCATAAAAATATGAGGAACTGTGTGCCGTGATTCCACAGGCTTATCTAAATCTAACACGTGTAAGCCCAGTTTAGAACAGTGTGCTTTTGATATCTGCACTTTTTATATCTCATCAGATTACTGGGAAAGCAAATAAATAAATCCGTGTGCTTCTTAAAATAAAGGAATCAGAAAATTCAAAGATCACTGATTTGCCATTAATTCGTGATGACTGCACAGAGTGCAGTGCAGGATTTACCAGGGACCTGCCCTGCAGTGGTGGTGAGTTCTGGATGCCTCACAGAGAAGGAAAACAAAGAAAATCATTGCCTTGGAGAAATTATTCCTTTATTCTCTGCCTCCTTTTCAGGACTATGCACAAGCTGCTCACTCAATAGCAGTGGAACACCAGTCTGGAATGTTTTGATGTTCCTACAAAAACTATAAGGTTAAATAAGAGGAAGAAGAAAAAAAAAAAATCATTGTTGGCCTTCCTTTACTGTTTTCATTTCATTATGCACAAAGCTATTCACTCAATAGTAGTGGAACAGCAGTCTGGAATGTTCTGATGTTCCCATAAAAACTAAAAGGTTAAATAAGAGGAAGGGGAAAAAAATCATTGTTGGCTTTCCTTATGTAGAATTTATGTTTCCTTTCACTTTAATTCTACCAACTGCAATTTTGTAATCAGCCTGTGACTCTGCTGACAGGTGGATCCTTTCTCCAGAGCAGAGGGAAGCAAATATGGGACATGCTACAGGAAAAATATTTTTAAAAATCCTCACTAGGTCAGTCTGAGACAACTTTGAAATATCTAAAAGAAACTGTACTCAGACAGCAAATGCTATTACTCATTACCCAACAACAGAAAGCACTGAGCTTAAAACGTTAGAGTTGGGTATTAAAACTTAGCAGAATTTCAGTAAGAAAATGTGATCATTTGCCATCCCATTTGCCATCTATTTTCCTGTATTTAATATACAATGTTACAATTCTGGGCTGTGTTTAGGATTTATGATCTGGCTGGATTTCTGAGAGGGCATCTAACAAATTTTGACACAGCCTTTTGATGCCTGCTGGTGAGAATGAAGATTAAAGTGGCTTTACAGGGAAGATTTTGAATTTGTGCATTACAATACATATATGGAAGTAGCTACAAATGTTTTTGACTGTCCATAAACCTGAACTGAAATTGAGGCTAATTTTTGTGAACTTTATAAAAAGGAAAGTCCATCCAGTATCGTTTATTTCTATCCTAAAGACTCTAAAAAAGAAGGAATGAGCCTCTTAAGACATGTGGAAAGAGAAGAGTGCATCAAAAATTTGTGAGGATTATTAAAGCAGTTGCAGTTAATTTGTTAAGTGAGAACATGAGTGGAAGAAAAATATTTAAAGTAGGGATCTTTTCCACTGTGTTATTACAGGGCTCCTCAGAGAAAAGGCATGTGGGGTCCAGGGACACCCCTCAGTTCATCTGTGTCTCACTATCCCACTTGTGGGTGAGGGATTGGCACCAAAATCCCCCCAAAATCTGTTTATAAGGTGGAGATGAAGGGAAAAGGAGCTAATGAAGGGTGTTTGGGCTGTTAGCAGCCATCAGGAGATGGAGATGAGAGGAGGGGATTTGTTTCATGTCGTTTCAAAGCAGCACAGATCTCTGTTTAGATGGGAGAGTTTCAGTTCTGCTTCCTGCCCTTGATAAGAGAGGGAACGCACGTAGCTCTTTGCTACCATGAAAATTTAATTTAAAAAAAAAAGCCTCTCAGTCTGAAAGTAAAAGTTCGGGGTTTTTTTTCACATGAAGTTCCTTGCCCTCTCCAGTGCTGGGTTTGTGGCCATGAGAGATAAGTCATTACACAAGATCGGCTCCACAGTCATGGTTCTGCTTATGGAGATAAAATTAAAAGTCCAATTAAACACAGCCAGGAGGCAGGAAAGAAGTGAAATAATTATCTTAGACTTCCCGTGCTTTCTAACTGAAAAAAAAAATAAAAGAAAAATAAATAAAAGAAAATGCACTGAGATTATCAATAATCTACCTAAAGCCAATATAATAACAGAAGGAGGAGATATAACCCCTTAGAAGGCAAATTCACAGGAAAAAAATACCCAAAGGCATTAATGACAAGTTTTTCTAAAGGAAAAAAGAAGCAGTTTAGCTTCTCTGCACATTATTTTATCTCTCAGTCAAAAAACAGGTAATTAAATCAGTGTCTTCCACTCTGTTCAGATTTTCTTCAGCAATGTGTATTAGTGTGTTAAAAACAGTACTTTGCCTTGTCTCACTTGGCAAGTGAGTAGATAGTTTCAAATAGATAGTTTCAAACTTAAAGAATAATGGAATATAAAATTGTGAAGAAAAAATATAAATACATTTCAACCTGGCCTACCAATGTGTTTGGATACATTCATTTCAGCAAATGGATAATATATATCACACATAAAGAGAGAATTGTAATAATAAAAGTTAATACATCATATATACAATAGTAGTAAAAAAATATATATATTTTTCCTCATCACAGAATCACTGCCGGTAACTTCTTTAAATCTGATTGTATATTTTAAAAAATTAATTGTATTTGATTCTTTTGTTCAGTCGAAGGAAATTTTGTAACTTTTATCTCTCTGGCTATGTATAAAACAACCTTCTTCAAAAACGAGTCTGCCTTAATCTTAAAGCTTTCATGACTTTCTTGAATGTTATCCATATCTGCTAATAAGATCAGATAAATTGAATAAATAAGAATACTACTGGCTTTTCAGATAAACTTTCTTTTGAATGGAAGCAATTTTCATGTTTTGTATGTGTAAGTCTTCTCAAATTCTCTCATCTTAACTATATCTTTGCAATGATTGTTTGTGTACAAACAATAGTAGGTTTAAAACCCAATCAAACTGCTATGAAGTTCACTTTTATAATTTAATATATTTAAGAAGCACTTTATCGTGCAACATGGTAGAAAAATGCAATAGGGATATTCCCGCCCGCCTCTGCCTCCGGCTAGCTCTTCTGAGGACAGCGACCTTCCCTAGCAAGTTGCCTTGAGCAAGGCAGCCTCAGCCCAGGTGGCGCAGGGCACCTCGGCAGATTTCAGCTCTTTTGTGAAGTCCAAGACTGTCAGTCCGGACAAGGCTCTAGCTGTTGCAGGCTGCTCTTCCTGAGGGGGCGATCCCAAGCGGCGCAGAAGGAAACACAGGAGCCAGGGATGGTTTTTGGGAGGCTTCTTCACTTCATCTCCACCGACGGGCCAAAGACCCCGAAGGGCTCAGCTGTCAGGGTTTTATGCACCTACCAAAGGGGGTGTGGTTTTACTAACAACCAATGGGGTTACAAACTGAGGAAATGGACCAATCAGGGAGAACATTAATAAACAAATTAGGGGATTGAAACTTGACCAATCAGGGGAAGGATACAGAACTGACCAACCAGGGAACAGAACGGGTAGCCAATCCATAGCTGGGGGGTGCTCATGCACTATCTGCTCTCCAAGGGAGTGCAGGGTTCATGACCCTTTCAATGACCTCTTCAGAGGCAGGGGCCTCCACAACGGGAGGCAGATAAAATTTTAGATGTCAAAGATAAGAAACTACCATAGATTAATATTGATGAAACAAATGCTAGACATTAAAGAAGTTTAATTTTTTAGTGCTTTTCTCTTTGTATTTAAAGTCAATTAATTGTCACTTGGAAAACCAAATTTATTTCCTAGTCTACAGCTCATTGCCTAACTTCCTTGTAAGAAACAAAAACTTTTTTTCATGTTATTCCTTAAAAAATTTCAACCAGATAATTTCTTCTGTTTTGAGTTCACTTCTGTATTCAGAATGAGTTTTCTCCTGCAGACCTTTTTGGGTTCAGCCACAAAAGGCCAAAAGTGTCCTTTTTTGTTCTAAAGAGGTTGTGGTCTGTTTGTATAAAAATGTCAGCAGTCTAAACTAGCAAATTAGTTTAGGCTCCTAAATACACAGCATTTCTTAAAAGCAAAAGGTTTGGATGGTCGTTTGGAAGCTCAATCTCTTGAAGTGTTTTATTTAAAAAGTTGTTTTACATTCATTCAGCCTCAGTTAATGTAATTTGTTTATTTGGTCTTGGTTTTGCCATTTAAATCTGTGGATCTGTGAGCTTTTAAATACTTATGGAAACATTCTTATTTTGGTTATCCCCATTATCTGTATTTTATTATCTCTGAACATCGCCTCTGTGTCACTTAAAGGCTTCCATTGAGTCCCAAATCAGGTTCCTGACCCACCCCTGGATCTTTCTGCTTTCCATGGAGTTGTCATCATGAGGCTCATCTCAATTCTCACAGATCTACTCACTGTTAATTAACTCTGAAACTCAGAGCACTGAAGCCTTTTATTTTCATATGCAGGAGGGAACGCTCTCATCACTATTTATCCTGGAAAATGAACAACCCTGAAAAGAGAGACTAAGCAGCCAAAAATAATCTATATGAAATATGCATTGAGTCATATTTTATATAGATTAGAGGGAAGAAAATCAATAGAGTTCTTATAAATTCTATTAGCCCAAGGGCATCAGTGACTTGCAGTGTAAGCCAATGTATTAAGTGCTTTATTTTGACAATTTACTTATAAATAAATTTGTATTTTTGCATCCCTAGTAAAAGAGAGCTAAAAAACTCCAGCGTTGGCATCTCCCCTTTAACCTCTGCCTGTTGTAAAGGTGCAAACCTGTGGCTGTTTGCACAAATGCCTTCTTTAAGCATCTCTGATTTGCTGCAAACATGAAGATACCAGAACGTGGGTGACATCAAAGTTTTGGTAAATTGAGGAATAA
Source organism: Sterrhoptilus dennistouni (assembly GCA_013397095.1). Taxonomy (NCBI): domain Eukaryota; kingdom Metazoa; phylum Chordata; class Aves; order Passeriformes; family Zosteropidae; genus Sterrhoptilus; species Sterrhoptilus dennistouni. The sequence goes on from VWZU01013032.1 coordinate 24,437, forward strand.
GAAATAGAAGAGAAAATAATTAAAAAACAAATATAATTTGTTTTCAAAAAATGGCTGTTTCTGCCACCAACAGATTTTGCACTCAAAAGCAAGATTTGAAGGCTGAAGTGAGCTGCTTTATAACCACTAAAATATGTATTCCTAGTTAGCATACTGAAACATGGTTATAAAAACACTGATTGAACTGTGTTTTTAGAGCAATTAATTCAGTGTTCTATCTGTGTCTACAAAAAGATGTGAATTTGATGGGTTTTCATCAAGGTCCAGGAAACACATTTGATTTTTTTTTTAAGAAAAGTTAGAGTTATGCCTTTCAAATTCGGAGGACTTTTTTCTATCTGTTTGCCAGCCATAGTTTATAAACTATAAAACACAGTTTTAGGAAGGAAGAAAACAATGTTTGCTCACATTTGCAGACAATTTTCAAAGCAGCCACAGCTTCAGCTTTTCATATGGAGTGAATGTACTTCAGTGGAATAAAAACTGCAAATAGCCATTAAAAAAAAAAAA
>VWZU01013032.1:24966-37149 GCA_013397095.1 Sterrhoptilus dennistouni
CACAGAAAAAAAAAAAAAAAAAAAAAAAAAACATCAAACAAAAACAACTACTTATAAAAGCAAATAGCCCACACAAACAAAGAGGAAGTGGGCCTGGCAGTGTTCTTCTGTTGATGGTTTTTTGATAGTTCTGTTTGATCAGTCAGTCCTGCCTTCAGCAAGGCAAAGCAGAACCACAGAACAGTTTGGGATGAGGGGACCTTAAAGCCCATCCAGTGCCACCCTTGCCATGGACAGGGACACCTTCCACTGTCCCAGGCTGCTCCAAGCCCCATCTGACCTGGCCTTGGACACCTCAGGGATCCAGGGGCAGGCGCAGCTGCTCTGGACACTCAGCACCCTGAACTTGGCCTTTTCCAGCCCCACCAGGTTTGCCCAGTCCCAGCAGATCCGTCCCTTCCCTCTAGAGTGTGACCACCCACCCAGCCTGGAGCTCTGCTGAGGGCTCCACTCCTGTCCCTGTCACCAAGGGCTCCATGTCCCTGTCCCTGACAGCAATGGCTCCATGTCCCTGTCACCAACAGCTCCACTCCTGTCCCTGTCACCAAGGGCTCCATGTCCCTGTCACCAAGGGCTCCACTCCTCTCCCTGTCCCCAAGGACTCCATGTCCCTGTCACTAATGGCCCCATGTCCCTGACACCAAGGGCTCCATGTCCCTGTCACCAGTGGCTCCCTGTCCCTGTCACCAATGGCCTCATGTCCCTGTCACCAATAAGTCCATCCCCCTGTCCCTGACAGTAATAGCTCCATGTCCCCATCACCAAAGGCTCCATGTCCCTGTCACCAAGGGCTCCATCCCCCCCATCACCAGTGGCTCCATCCCACTGTCCCTGATCCTGTCACCAATGTCCCCATCTCCCTGTCACTGACACCAATGGCTCCATGCCCCTGTCCCTGTCAAAAAAAGAGATGTTAAATGTGTCTGCTTGTGTGTCTCATGTGCCTTCAGCACAAATAGCTCATTGCAGGCAGTCTGACTTGATGATCAGGGCACCAGAAATCCTCTAATTGTAAATTAATTTACATTGTCAGCCTGTCAGTGTCATCTGTGTCACCACCAACACTTCCCGAGGTTTGCCAGCAGCAGTGGGCTTGCTGCTGTGCTCGTTTACCTCAGCAGCCTTCATCTCACTGAGAAAAAGTTTACAAAAAGTGATTTATTTTGCCACGTCTTGATTCCACTGATAAAGTAATTAATAAAGTCCAGGCTAACTTAGAATTTCATGATTGAACACACTTCATTGGGCATTCTTGAGTCAAATTCATTTTGACTGGTTTCACAGTTATGCCCTTTGTTTTAATGAATATATATACAGTTATAAATATATCTAAAATAACTATAGAAATATTGTATATAGGTATATAAATTTGTATATTTTCTTTCTTTACACATTTATGAAGTCTATTGACACGAGAAGCCAACTGTTGTTCACCCAGCAGTGGCCACTCTTCAGTAACTGTGGTGTGAGGTCACACTGCAATTCAGGGGTTTTTCTCTGGCTGAAAACTGTAGTGGTGTGGAATTAAGTTTTTTAATTTGGTATAATTTTTATTAAGGTTTTGTAAGGTTTCATTCCTGCACCCCCACACCCCTTAAGTACAGTCGTTAAGTAACACAATAAGCCTGGCCTTTCCTATTGTATGAAGCATGGCCTTCCCTATTATGTCTCTGATAGCCCTGGCCTAGGTTATTGTCTAACTCTGTATCTTATCTGTGGACACTCCCAAGCATCTTAATAGCTCTGCCAGGCCAGATTGCCAGAGAGGCCTCAGGTAACATCCCACCCCTTTCAAACCCTAAATGGTAATGTCACATCCCCTCCTCTGGGTCACTCCCCTTCATTTGTATGCTGTAACACCCGTGTTCATAAGAGCGGGACAGACGGAAAATAGCTCTCCTGGATCCCTCATTCTCGGGACACACACTCAAGCCTCAGCAACTTGGGCTTCTGCCCTGAATAAACACCTTCTTTGCTACCGATTGTGAGTTCGCACCTTCTCTGATTTATGCACGCTTCTGCCGGGGTCTGGACCTGCCTTAAGTTCACGATATCACGACGAGCCCAGGAAGCCTGAAGGCAGTCTGGGAACAGTGATAGAAAACCCCTATGTTCATACAATCCCTTTATCTGAAGTTTCAGTGTGGGGAAAAGTGTCACTGAAGAGGTAACTGTAAACCTCATTTAAACTGTTGGAACCCTGGGCACTGAGAATTGCAGGCTTTCTGTGCTGACAGGCACTGACCCCCAAGCAAACTCTGCATTGGACCTGAGGCCGTGGAAAAGGCTCCCAAAATTGAGAGACAGCACTGGGATTGTGAGTGTGGAGCTTGAATAGAAGTGTGTGATATCACAGGGTGGGAAACTCAGAGTTTAAGGGTTTAGAATATAGTAATATATATAAAGCAAATGGAGGTTTTAGGGTGGAGGCCAGTCCTTTTTCTTCGTCATGGTTCTGGGTGGTATCTTGTAATTGTATAGAAAAATCCACATTGTGGGCCATGGGTGGTTGGTTATTGGGTTAGAAGTAAAAGTAATATAGGTGTCGTTTCTTAATTGGACAGTTTATCCTTAAAAGGCCTTGTAGAGAGAGATGGGGGCCATTTTTTATACTTTGTTAGCTTGAAGTTCAGTAGAGCTCTCACTGTTTGTGAGAGTGTAATATAGATAAGAATTAATAAATATCTGAGTCCAAACAAGAAACACCATCTCATGCATTTAATCCCAACTCTGACAAAAAGAATATAAAAATCAACATTTAACCTTGGAAGTGTTTTTTGCTTATTTTCATTCTGGTTTTGGGGAGAGCTCTGGGTTTCTTTGGGGTGGTGCACAGGTGGGAGTGAATAACAAAAGGATGTGATTTATGTTTGCTGCTCAGAGCCAGGGCGACTCCAAGCAGCAGCAGCACTGAGATGACAAGGAAATGTACAATTTCCTCTCGTCAAGCAGTGTGGGTGTGTGGGAAGTTGACAAGGCATAAACTGTGAAGTGGTATCCCTTTTAACCAATATAGCACTAATGCACATTGATATAACACGAAGGACAACACACTCTTCCAGGAAGTGGAACTGCAAGAGTTATGTGGAATTTTTGGACATTAATCCTACTTTTCTGTTGAAAATTTTGCTGGATTATTTTACTTTAATGATGACAGAGTTTGAACTGAACTTTTCTGGACAAAGTGTTACAGAGACTAATAAGGAAAAAATAATTTAGAAACTGTATGCTTAAGTATTGTTACAACCATTGTATTAGTATTCGGCCTGTGGAACAGAAAATAAATTCATTCAAAATGCTTTTAGGTTGAGCCTGTCAGAAAAGCCACAGGAAGTCAGGAACCAATATCTCATTAAAATACACGTCCTTTCAAATTTTATAAAGGCAAAAAAACCTCTACATATAAAGACATGTGAAGACAGTCAAAGTTGAATTATTTATGAGGATTAAATTAATAAAGCTTTAATTCTGAAGTAATGGATAAAACTTAAGAGATATTATTAGACTAAGAGCATTGGTTCTTGATTTTTTCCACGTGCCACACATTCTCCACTTTACTGATGTAATTAATGTAACACCTGAGTTTGAAGAGTGTTGTTTTCATACTGCTCATTTGTTGCTGCATATGTGTCATGTGGGATTTTAACAGCTCTTGCTGGACAGTGCTCACACTTAATGGGAAAAATGATGAGCTGGAGAACCAAAACTCAGAGAAAACGAGGCATTTTTAAGCTCACATTGCTGCCTTAGTCTGCAGCTCACAGCAATACAGGGCTCACCATGGTGGGTAACTGCAGGAACTGGGGGTATTTTGGAAGTGCACTGTGAAAAATGCTTTCAATATACAGCTATTATTTTTTAAAAAGAATTTCATATGTTATTTATTATGGAAATTTTAAAAAGGAATTTCACATATTAGGATTCATCAAAATTTAAGCAATTTACAGACAAGTAAATATTTACCTAAGGAAATTGTCTCTTGTGTGTGCTATATGCGGTGGAATAGAACAACTAAGGTTTGCAGATTTTATAAGCTTTTAGTAGTTAAAAAGAATAGTAGGAGGTGGTAAAAATAATTAGGAAAATAATAACCAGTTTTGAGTATTTGTCCCTAATTTCTTTTACTACAGCACACATTTCAGCCTCAGCTGCCAAGCTTAATGGCCAAGCCTACTGGTTTTAATCACAACTTAAATTCTGACTTATTAAAGTTCTTCCAGCTTTACACAATAACCTTTAATCATTAAAATTTAGTTCACTGCTTTCTGTTAACAGAAATTTGTTTTCAGTATATAATCAGCATTTGTGGATGTGAATATGTAGAAATTCCTTTTTTTTGTTGTTGTTTTTTTTTTTTTTTTACAGAAATGTGTCTTAGCAACCATGTCCCCTTGATTCCTTTGGGCACACAGGGGAAAGAAATTAAAAGTTTCTTTTCTAATTAACATAATGCAGTTAGTCCAGATCGACAAAGGGGTGGCTGTACATCTGTGACTGAGGGAATAAACTAAATATGTCAATTTGGATAAAAAAAGTAAACATTCCTTGTTCAGCACAGAATTTCAGATTAATTGTCAGTGCAATAATTACGGAAGTGTAATTAATGTTTAGGCTTGGAAGTCGCTTGAGTAACAAGGATGCCCAAATACAAATCTGTGGTGTTGTCAACATCTATGCAAGTGCAGGAATTTTAAGGGTGCTGTTACACATAATTAAGTCAGCAAGCTGCCAGCTTATCAGCTAAATAAAATGATTAATGGGTATGACCCTGGTAGATTTTTGACACTCATCTCTTGTGAGTGTAACAGGGCTGCTCTGTGGGCAGGGGGACTTTGATTGCATGTTGTGCTGTCAGTTGTGCCTTTGCTTTCACCTTGCTGTGCAGGCATCTTCTCCACCTCAGGCTCACAATTTCAGCTCTAAAGGCAGTTGTTAAAATTACCATGATTAGTTATGTTCTTAGCGAAATTTTGTTGCGTAAACTGAAATATGGAATATTTCAGCCCAAGCTCCAATTTTTAATATTTTTTTGCTTCAGATTGAATTTGTACCCTGGCAAGAGTTTCAGTTACAAGTTTCACTTCCATTATTTGTTTTTAAAAATGCAAAAGGTGTTATTTCATTTTTTGTTGAAATAATATTTATGCCTGAGACAGAGGATTTACATTAATTTGTTCATAAATCCCATTTGTTAAAAGTGAGAGTGGGAGAAATAAAAAGAAGGAATGCAGCTGGGGATTCCACTTTGTCGGAGCACAGCTGAAGAACATTTGTGATGAGGAGTGTGGCAAATTGAAAGAAACTAAAGCGTCTGAATCATCCAGACACACTCACAGAGCTCAAGAGGAACACGCACTCCTTTTTGTTTCATTGTAAATCCAGCAAACAAGGAATAAAACTTTGGAAGACCAGAAATCTTGAGAGAAAAAAAGTTATGCCTATTCTGTTTGAAATGAAGCTTGCATTTATCTTTAGACATGATAAGATTTTAAGATTTCTCTTTTTTTTTGTAAAAAATTAGTGTTACAGAGATGAAAGCTGAAGACTCAGAAATATGAAAATGTGAAATAAATTACGCTAATTGAATCTTATTTTTTCCTTTCAGAGACTGCCTTTAGTCCACATGTCAACCACAATTAGGTCCTCTAGAATCCAAGGACTGGCTTTTGAGGATGCTCTACTTTGATCAGCTCCCAGCCAAGAGCTTCACTGGGTATAAATGACTCCTGCTGGACTGGAGAGTCAAACTCACTTTGCAGCTCTCAAAGGCAGCCCAGACAGCCCAGAAAAATCTTCCTGTGCTTGGAGGTTCCTTCACTGGCCACAGCACAACCTACAGCTCGTCATTCCATGCGTTCTGCAGTGCAGGAGGATGCCAGGTCCACACACTTTACTTTGTGTCCAAATCATGAATTTTTACTCTGAACTTTTGGCCTTGCCTTAGAGAGATTGTTTTTTGTTTTCAAATTCTGTGAGTTTGCCTTTAAGTATTGAACAACTCCCATTTATAGTTTTGCAGCAATTTCCCAAGAATGAGTAGAAAAACAGTGATTTTGGACTATTGAACTTTGTCCTAGTGTTTGAAATTTGAGAGAGAAGGCAGGTGCTGCACTGCTTTAACCAGTGGTGATTTTGGTTAAGGTGTTGAGTATTTTTGCTGTTGCTTGGGTCATCCTCTGCCCTTCTACACCAACCTTTTTTGACACTTGAGGTCTTGTGCTGGTTCTGTAGGGAAAAGCAGCCTGAGATGTCCCTCTAAAGCACACCATGGGGAAATAAAGGTGCCCTGAAGCAGCTGGAACAGCTGCTGGAACCTCCATCATAGGAAGAAGGTTTGGAGATTCACTCCTAACTTCATTAAATGCAACACAGAGGGAACAACTTCAGGGGGAAAGACAAAACACGAAAGTATGTTTGCTTCTTTCTTTTCAGTCTGTAAACTGTGTTTCTTTTGACATTATTCAAATATTCGCATGAGAGCAACAGATAACATTCAGCTGGAATTAGGGAAGATGCTGATGCCTCTGAAAGAGCTCAGCTGCTGTTGTCCTTCTCAGCATAAGCAGAGAAATTCCATCTGTGAACCCTCCCAAACAATCCTTTCATTCACGTTTAAGGACCTGAATCACTTCTCCTTGCATTTCAGATTTGAAATGTGAACTGAAATGTGTTTCTGCAGATAATAAACAGTAACAATGAACTTTATAAATAATTTAGTTGGCAACTCCAACAGATTTGTTCCTGGAAGCAAAGGTGAGGCAAGGGTATGCCAGTTGAGTATAGGAACACCCACACCTGGTTGAGTTAACTTCATCATATTGCCAAGAATATCTCAGTAAGTGCTTTGTCCCTTCCAAAAGAAAGCTGCATTCTTGAGTGCACAAGCAATTGTAGAAATGCATTTAATCTTTTATTCATGTGGTGGCTGGATGTCAAATGACAGATCTCTGGGAAGCTGTTTAGGACATTCCACTTTGTCATTTATATGTCACTTTAGCCTCAGATTACTTTGAATATCTTTGTTTGTTTTATCCAAACAGCATTACTACCAAGATGTTTATGTTTCTAAATCCCTGTCTATTGTTTACCTAAAATGCCATATGTCAATGTAGAAATGGTGCTAAATTCCCACCCATTAATATACAGTTATACACTCCTTCCTGGCAGGTGTTCTCAGAAGGATGCCTGTTATTGTAATTGCCCCCAAAAATACAATAAAGAATAACCAGGTAAACAGCAATCAAGATGTTCAAATAGATCTAGCAGAGTTTGCCAAAAATTTTCTTTTGAATAAGTTTTATATGCCAAACATATTCAGTGAAATGAGAAATTTATAGAGAACTGTATAAATAGAAAAAAAGTTTTGCTCGTCCTATTTTAGCTTTTTTTCACATATTAAGCACCATTTATTATTGTATTTTCTACTTTTAAGCCTTACCGGGCTATGCAGTTCCCACTTTTCAACAGCATAGTACAAAATTCTAAAAAAAATATTAACAACATAGCACTACTAATTTAAGGATATCAAACATAGTTTTCCAGGTAACTTACATGATAATATCTAGTTTGAATTTTTTATTAATGAAGACATTTAAACCAGCCAGCAAGGAACAGAGCTGGGTTTCCTGAGCTGATGCCAGTCCCTGGTGCAGCTACAATGGGACGACAACGTTGTTCTTCCCTTCCATCTGTGTTTCTCTGCAGAAGAAAATAATCCCATTATTATCTGTTAATACTTGCAGTGTACACAAGATATTACCGGAGAAGACCAAAGCCAAGCTATATCTGAGGACTTTTTTTTATATTTCATCGCTAGAAATGATCTGTCTGAAACACACAACACCCCCATGTGATTCAAAAAGTTCATTTACCAGCTAAGCCTTGTGGATGATGCTTGGTGTGCCACCCTTGGCATGAAGGAGCATCACCTGAGAGATAATAATAATCCAACTGATAATAACCAAAGGACAAGAGATAAGAAGTGATAAAGAGGTGGAAGCAAGGCCTTTGTGTTTAGCATCTTGTAGTGCTTCCAAACTGGAAAGGAAAAATGAGATTTTTCTTTTTTTCTAAAGAGAAGTAAGAGGTGCTTAAGAGAAAATATAAAATAAAACTTTGAATAAAAAAAAAATCTCCAGATGGTCATTAAATATGTTAAATGGCAGCCTGCTTTCAGCCCACCAGGCACCGAGTTTATTATTCTAATAACATCTTAAAATGAAAAAGATAAAGTCTTATAAAAAGAGGCTGTTAACTTTGATGGTGCTTAATCCAGATAACTTTTAGAATACCCATTAATGTGCAAAGATACAAAACATATATTCAGCACCACAACAGTTCTCTCCTGAATGGCCCTCACACAGGCACTGCCAGACTTTTCAGTTCTATCTCATATGCAGGTGCTTGATAAGAGAAATCTTCAAAGGAAGAAACAGAATAAAAATTTAAACCAGTGATTTATAGAAAAAAAAAAAAATTTTGAATGTTAAAATTCGGAAGAGTTGGGAAACCAGAATTTGGAAAGGTAGTTCCATTTGCAGTCTAAGCTTTGCCACACAAAGCATACTATTGCCGACATATGTTATTTAGATTTGATACGGATGCCATGTACACATTAATAATATTTGAGTATTCAACACAGCAAATGCTTCTCAAAGAACATGCATTTTACAGCGATTTACAAATACATACCATTTAAGTGTAGTGGCTTGGAATGTCCGTATTCATTCTGGGACAGTAAGATAGGTGTATAGTGGTTTGATGCTATGTAAATAGGTCTTATCAAGTCTAATTTATGTTTTCAGAAACTGAACACAGAATAAAGTAAATTTACTTTATTTGAGGGATCTGAATGTGAAGAGTCTGAGATCCTGGACTGGAAAACCATCTATTCTAAAAGGCCCCAAGTATTTATAGTATTGTTTCAACTCAAGTGCAAAGTGGTTTTAAGGTACTCAGTTTATATGGAATTCTAATTCCAATGCTAAAACAATTAAGATTGCTAAGATGCTTCCAGATTTAGCTATTTAATAAGACTTTTATATTGTTTTAAGTGTGCTGTATCCCTTCTACAGTTTATCCAAAGCAGATTTCCTCATTTCTTTGATTTCGCACATTCGATACAACTGCGAATTTGTCATACAGCACTTACAACTAATTTATATTTTTTCATTTTTGTAGGACGACTTAGTTCTAGAATGCTGAGGAAACCATTGAATACTTGAGTGGGATTATTTTATTTTTTTTTAATCAGAATGTGACATGGTGCCTGGGTAATCTCCAGATACCCCTTTTCTGGACCATGCCAAGAATGGCCACCCCGTGACCACCACAGGCCTAGGTAGTGGTGCAGCATGTAACAGTTATGTAACCAAAAAATGCTTATTGTATTCCATCTGTTGAACCCGGATGGGGAGGTGCTTTCCTTAGCTCTTGTAACTCCAGGAGGCAGGTGCCTTCTGATAATGGGCCAGCTGTTAAACCAGGTGGGGGATTGTTTCTTCTCTCTTTCCACCCTCCATCAGGATATCTTCTGTTAATGGGCCATCAAGGCTCACCAAGGACATTACGCATCACATCATCCCATGGTGAGATGCTCCACCCAGTGTGGGGGAGCCAAACCATTCCTACCCAGATAAAAACTGAGATATAGGAACAGCAGGCAATCTGGTTTTCCAGAGGAAGACTGGACCAATCTCATCACAACTGGACTCTTTCTATAAGGACCATTTCTACTCCAACAGAACTATATCCGCCACTTGAGGGGGGCTTACTCTGGACTGCTTCCAACACCCCGACCAAATGGTTGTCAGGTTGTCTTTTCTGACCCTGTCAGGGTTTCTAGGATTTTCTGTTTGTTTTGTTTGCATGTTATTTTGTATTACTACATTTGCATTCTTAATATTTCTAGTAAAGAGCAGTTATTCCGATTCCTAAATCTTTGCCTCAAAAGCCTCTAATTGCAAAATTATAATAATTTAGAAGGGGGGTGATTTACATTCTGCATTCTAAGAGAAACTCCAGCTTTCCCTGGCAAATACCTGTTTTGCCAAACCAAGACACAGAGGAAGGGTCAGGGACAGAAGACAAGGACAAGGGCTGAACCAGGATTTTTAAATGGGTGTGGTACAATGGGAGGGTACAATACATCAACCAATCAGGGATAAACTGGGAGGAGCTTGAGGAAGGACTTACAAAATAGGGGCCAATGAGAGAACACAATGGGTCTGATATTGTTTTACACCACAGTGATACAGACTCTGAGATTCAGAAGGCTGAAAATTACTTTTGTTTTTGGGATGTGTCTCCCTTTTATACTATTTTACACAGACCAATTTGATTGGTGAAACAAGGATAAACTTCTTTAATCACATTGCTCAGACCAGAGGGACATCAAGAACAAGTGCCTCCTAGGAAAAGGAATGAATAACATAGTACAGTTACAAAAACATGTATCTTGTTTACAGAAAATTCCCTGGGAAAAGCATTTCATAAAACCAAAACACCTCAGGCATGGAACCAGGGCTATACGGGTCTACAAACAACACAAAACTTTCCAGACCTAGGGGAAGGGATAAACACAGACAACCAAATAGGTGGACTAACAGGTAGAAGTTTGGTTCAAACAAGGATTTACATGAGACATTCTGGAATGAGGGACAGAGTTTGGGGAGTAACTGACAACTAGGAGAGGAAGGAGTTAACTTTAGATGAAACCATCCTTTTAAGGGGGAGAGTATTTGCCAACCATTCAAAGAACTCATAATTTAAAGGAAAACACACTACCATAAGAGTCTTTCTGTTAAGATGTGGGCTGTGCTTTAGGACACACTCTCTCTTTGCAGCTCAGCTGTGTCAGTGGCAGCAATGTACAGGCTATTGACTCAACCCAGGGTGTGCACATCTGTCCTTCCCAGAGGGAGCAGCATGGCTGGAATCTAATTTGGAATGAACGCAACGAGACGCTAAGGCCCAAAACCTTGAATAATGATCAGCACAACAGCCCCCAGCTGCAGAGCCATGTACCCATGTACCATGGTGTGCACATCCCTCAGCTTCCACCAATGCAAATCAGGAAGATTACTGAGTTATATCAAGGACACAAACTTGATCAATGTCTTTCAATGATTATTTCAATCCAGTGACCACATTCTTTGTTTTCTGTCTTCGTTTCGTTCATCTCACACCACCCAGTCGAGCTCCTTGGTATAAATGGTCATCTTGCAATCATTAATTAATTTTTTTTCATTGATTTTCAAAATTATGTTAGAACATCAAAAGAAAAAAAAGAGTTGACAAAATTAACAGCTTCACTTTAGTGTGGAAAGGCAATTTTTATATCCCTTATGCGAAATAGTCTTAGAAGTCATAAGTAAAAAATCACTGGTAATCAATGAACTAGAGGAATAAAATCCTGTTACAAGTGAGTTCTTTTTGAACAGCAATTTCCCAGTGGAAGGGGATGAATTATACTGCTGATATTAAGGATAATGCAGAAAAATCTTTTAAAAATGCAGGCAGGTCTTTTTGTGCCTACAGAATTTTCTCTAGTGGAATCCTGGGAAAAGGAAAAAGAATTTAAAAGGTAACTCTACTTGTTCTTTAGAAATAGGCTGTAATTCTTTTTTTTTTCTTATTTCTTCCCACAACCCTTTGCCAAAATTATCCCTCTTGCTCAGGCTTCATTTTGTGTCAGGAAAGAGAACCTGCATCAGCAAGAGAAGCAAATTTTTGAGCAGTTAAAGCTGATAACAAAAATTTCCATCTGGAAGCAAAGTAAGCCAAGGATCATGGAAATAGCAGGAAGTCCTAATTCAAGAAAATGCTGGGTTCTTCATGGTGGAAAAGTAGGTAAATGGTACACCAGGGGCATTATTCTCTTCTGGGAAAACAGGAATGTTGGAAACATGCTCCAGAGCTTTCCATTCATCATTTGGTTTGTTTGGAGTTCTAGACCAAAGGAGGCAAAAATCACTTGAGAAATAAAATGGCAAGAAATTTTCAGTCCAGTGAAAAATAAATTTCTCAAAATTCAGCACCTTCTATGCTGAAAACACATTCTCAGCAAGTATTGGTTCCTTTTTGGAGGAAACAACTGAATACATTGATTAAATTACAAGAGAGCGGATACTTGAACATGTACAGGTGTAGTAACTGGTTTCAGTATGTTGCCCGATCCCGAGA
>VWZU01013039.1:1346-12334 GCA_013397095.1 Sterrhoptilus dennistouni
CATCATTCCCATCCCCAAATCACACATCCCAAAATCCATCATCCTCACCCCAAAATCCATCATTCCCATCCCAAATCACACATTCCAAAATCTCATTATTCCCATTCCAAAATCTCATTATTCCCATTCCAAAATCTCATTATTCCCATTCCAAAATCTCATTATTCCCATTCCAAAATCTCATTATTCCCATTCCAAAATCTCATTATTCCCATTCCAAAATCTCATTATTCCCATTCCAAAATCTCATTATTCCCATTCCAAAATCTCATTATTCCCATTCCAAAATCTCATTATTCCCATTCCAAAATCTCATTATTCCCATTCCAAAATCTCATTATTCCCATTCCAAAATCTCATTATTCCCATTCCAAAATCTCATTATTCCCATTCCAAAATCTCATTATTCCCATTCCAAAATCTCATAATCCCCATCCCAAAATCTCATCATTCCCATCCCAAAAATCACACATCCCAAAATCGTATCACCCCCATGCAAAATCCATCACTGTTAATGAGTAAATCCAGATCTCTGCCTCTCGTATGTTCACTAAAATTATTTTCTCTCACTTCCAATTGGATCAAAACATTTTTGTTTGAACAGCTCCAGGACACTGCCTTGTTTTTAAACTCACGTTATTGAATTACGCGAGTGATTTCAGCAATTTCAGAAGGCGCTGCATCCTTTGGCTGCTTTGAGCACCAAATTCACCCCCTTTTCCCCCTTTGGAGGGAGTTTTTATCAATCCAAGCCCAACCTGCTCGCTCCAGCGACAGATTTAAATGTATTAGGGGTAAATTTGCAATTTCATCAGCTTTTTTAAAAGCAACAGAGAAATTTCAGCTGCTCTCAACCCCCCCAGAGTGAAACCAGGTAAAACACGAGGTGACTTCCCCCACAACAGCCACATTTCCATCAGAATCAGCTTTGGAGGGAATAAAAAAAAAAATAAAATCAACTTACTGGACAAAGAAGAGACACTCTTAAGCTGGTTGTTGCTATCTCACTGTCTGGATCAGCAGTTAGTTTCTCTTTAACTGGTATTTAAAAGAAAAAAAAAAAGAAAAAAATAGCTTAATTCAGTCATTCATTGGATGATCAAGCAATAAAAGAAGTCTGAAATGGTGTGGGGGTAAACTTTCAATTCCAGAGCCCTAAAAATGTGTTTATGCAGAGATGTCTTAACTCATTTCCACGCAACTTTGCACCTGAGCTTTATTTAATATTTAACATCACATTAATTTCATTTCTGACTTTGAGGTGAAGTTGTTAAACTTGTGAACAATTCCCACACGGACAAGCAGCACCACCCCAAAATCCTCAACAAGTGACTGAAAAGCAAATTGAGCAACAGGAATTCAGCAGAACCCCGACAAAATCCGAGATTTTGCAGTAAAATACTGAAGTCTTTTAATTTCTGGAGCTTTCCATCCTCTTTATTTTTATTTACAAGGTTTGTTTTGTGAGCAGTCATTGGTAAAATGAACAAGTCAGACTCATTTTATTCCTGCACCTGCGACTCTGTAGATTTTTGCGGATTTAAATCATCAAACTGTATTAAATTAGGACTAATTAACGCCCAGCACTATTATTTAGTGCTGGGTTCATTTCTTCCCTTCTGGAGAAGACACAACACTTGATTTTTGAGCATTAAAAAGTGATCAGGGAATGGGATTTTTCCCCTCTCCCTGAAAACCAAACCTGCAGCAGTTTTTGCTGGTGTTTTTCTGACACAAATTTCCACCAACCTCTTGTGCCATTCAAACACAACATTCTACACTATTTTTTACTGCTGGGCTCATTTTTTCCCCTCTAGAGAAGGCTCAACACTTGATTTTTGAGCATTAAAAAGTGATCAGGGAATGGGATTTTTCCCCTCTCCCTGCACCAACACCTTCATTCTCACCCTGCAGAGCAGCAGCCACCCAGAACTCTGTGGATATTTGTGCATTTAAATAATTAACCTGCATTAAATTAGGACTAATTAATGCCCAGCACTATTATTTAGTGCTGGATTCATTTCTTCCCTTCTGGAGAAGACACAACACCTGATTTGAGCATTAAAAAGTGATCAAGGAATGGGATTTTCCCCCTCTCCCTGAGAATCAAACCCGCAGCAGTTTTCGCTCGTTTTTTTTTTTTTTTTCTGACACAAACTTTCACCAGAGGAAAAAATAATGCAGGAAATTCACCCTGGAGTGAGAAGAGGATTTGGGACTGAGCTCTGTGCTCAGGCTCACCCCACAGCTCAGTGCCAAGGGAACAGAAAATGCCCCATGGGGCTGGTCCTGCCCCATACCCAGACCCAGAGTGAGCCCTCAGCACTGGGATGCTCAGTGCCCACTTCACTGGGGAAACACACTCGTGCCATTCTGCACAAACAAAGCCAGGATGGCTGAGCTGAAAGAGATTCTCTTGCATTTTTCTCCCCTCACAGTGTCAACAGGGTTCCTGGACTGGCTCCTAGTGCAAACAAAAGCCTCTGAGTCTTTGAATTGGAGCTGAATACAAACACCACCACTATCACATTCCCAAAGCCCAGAGGGCTGTAGGAAGTCCAGAGCTTGGTTAGAGCACGGTCCTAATTCCTAATCTCCCTTCCTAAAAGTGAATTTATTTTTTTTTTTTTCTTTTGACAAAAGCCCAGCAGAACATACTGAGTGCTCTGGAGTGATCTGGGTTCCGGATTCCCTTGGCCCGCAACCGCTGCAGGAGCACCGTGGAGGAGAGCTGCTTCACCAGGTACACTGCCATGGAATAGTTCTGCAAAACACCAGGGAAAACACCAGAAAACCATCAGAGAAAATAGAGAAAACGTCAGAGAAAACCCTGTCTGCAGCACACAGCAGTGTTTATGGGGATTGCAGAGCACCCGTGGGGGAGAGCTGCTTCACCAGGTACACTGCCATGGAATAGTTCTGCAAAACACCAGGGAAAACACCAGAAAACCATCAGAGAAAACAGAGAAAATATCAGAGAAAACCCTGTGTGCAGCACAGGCAGCCTGGATACAGTTTGTTATTGGATTGCAGGGCTCTGTGAAGGGAGAGCTGCTTCACCAGGTACACTGCCATGGAATAGTTCTGCAAAACACCAGGGAAAACACCAGAAAACCATCAGAGAAAACAGAGAAAATATCAGAGAAAACCCTGTGTGCAGCACAGGCAGCCTGGATACAGTTTGTTATTGGATTGCAGGGCTCTGTGAAGGGAGAGCTGCTTCACCAGGTACACTGCCATGGAATAGTTCTGCAAAACACCAGGGAAAACACCAGAAAACCATCAGAGAAAACAGAGAAAATATCAGAGAAAACCCTGTGTGCAGCACAGGCAGCCTGGATACAGTTTGTTATTGGATTGCAGGGCTCTGTGAAGGGAGAGCTGCTTCACCAGGTACACTGCCATGGAATAGTTCTGCAAAACACCAGGGAAAACACCAGAAAACCATCAGAGAAAACAGAGAAAATATCAGAGAAAACCCTGTGTGCAGCACAGGCAGCCTGGATACAGTTTGTTATTGGATTGCAGGGCTCTGTGAAGGGAGAGCTGCTTCACCACGTACACTGCCATGGAATAGTTCTGGAAAACACCAGAAACTTCAGAAAAAACACCAAGAACTTCAGAGAAAACACCAAAAACTTCAGAGAAAACACGAAAACCATCAGAGAAAACAGAGAAAACGTCAGAGAAAACCCTGTCTGCAGCACATAACAGTGTGTATGGGGATTGCAGAGCACTGTGAAGGGAGAGCTGCTTCACCAGGTACACTGCCATGGAATAGTTCTGGAAAACACCAGAAACTTCAGAAAAAACACCAAGAACTTCAGAGAAAACACCAAAAACTTCAGAGAAAACACCAAAAACTTCAGAGAAAACACCAAAAACATCCGAGAAAACCCTGTCTGCAGCACATAACAGTGTGTATGGGGATTGCAGAGCACTGTGAAGGGAGAGCTGCTTCACCAGGTACACTGCCATGGGATAATTCTGCAAAAAACACAGAGAACACCAGAAACTTCAGAGAAAATACCAGAAATATCAGGGAAAATATCAGAGAAAACCCTGTCTGCAGCACATAATAGTTTGTTTGGGGATTACAGGGCACTGTGAGGGGAGAGCTGCTTCACCAGGTACACTGCCATGGAATAGTTCTGCAAAACACCAGAAATTTCAGAGAAAATCCCCAACCCATCAGAGCAGAGCCCGTGTGCAGCACTGGACAGGATCCAGCCTGTTCCAGGATCCCAGGGCACCGTGTTTGGAACGTGGCAAAGCTTTCAGAGAAAAGTCTTCAGGAAGTTCACAGGGCTGGAGCCTGAGAGGCAACAAAAGTGACTTCACGCTTCACTGAGGCTGAGCTGCACTCTGAGCCTTTAAAACAGCACCCAGGGCACTGCTGGAACTCCTACACCATGTCAGACAAGCTCTCTGCCCCTTTAAACAGGGTCATTTACATGGAAAATGCTCAGCACTGCACTGGTGTCAATGTATTTAATTTATATGGATTATGCTCAGCACTGCACTGGTGTCAGTATATTTAATTTTACATGGATAATGACCAACACTGCACTGGTGTCAGTATATTTAATTTTACATGGATAATGACCAACACTGCACTGGTGTCAGTATATTTAATTTTATATGGATTATGTTCAGCACTGCACTTGTATCAGTATATTTAATTTTATATGGATAATATTCAGCAGTGCACTGGTGTCAGTATGTTTAATTTTATATCGATAAAATTCAGTATCAGTGTCAATATATTTAATTTTATATGGATAATATTCAGCACTGGACTTGTACCAGTATATTTCATTTTGTATGGATAATGTTCAGTATTGGTGTCAATGCATTGAATTTTATATGGATAATGTTCAGTACTGCGCTNCAGATTATGTTCAGCACTGCACTTGTATCAGTATAGTTCATTTTGTATGGATAATGCTCAGTATTGGTGTCAATATATTTAATTTTATATGGATAATATTCAGCACTGCACTGGTGTCAGAATATTTAATTTTATACTGATAATGTTCAGTATTGGTGTCAATATATTTAATTTTATATGGATAATGTTCAGCACTGGACTTGTATCAGTATATTTCATTTTGTATGGATAATGCTCAGTATTGGTGTCAATGCATTGAATTTTATATGGACAATGTTCAGTACTGCACTGGTGTCAATATATTTAATTTTAGATGGATAATGTTCAGTATTGGTGTCAATGCACTGAATTTTATATGGATAATATTCAGCACTGCACTGGTGTCAGTATATTTAATTTTACATGGATAATATTCAGCACTGCACTTGTATCAGTATATTTAATTTTATATGGATAATATTCAGCAGTGCACTGGTGTCAGTATGTTTAATTTTATATCGATAAAATTCAGTATCAGTGTCAATATATTTAATTTTATATGGATAATATTCAGCACTGGACTTGTACCAGTATATTTCATTTTGTATGGATAATGTTCAGTATTGGTGTCAATGCATTGAATTTTATATGGATAATGTTCAGTACTGCGCTGGTGTCAATATATTTAATTTTATATGGATAATGTTCAGTATTGGTGTCAATGCACTGAATTTTATATGGATAATATTCAGCACTGCACTGGTGTCAGTATATTTAATTTTATATGGATTATGCTCAGCACTGCACTGGCCTCAGTGCATTTAATTTTATATGGATTATGTTCAGCACTGCACTTGTATCAGTATATTTAATTTTATAAGGATAATATTCAGCACTGCACTGGTCTCAGTGCATTTAAGGAAAGCTGTCAGGTCAAATTGGATCAGAATTTTTTTTCTTTTTTTTTTTTTTTTTAATAAAAGCTTGTTTTGGGCACTCAACTGCCTCTGAAATGTGAATTTCAGCCCCAAAGCAGGTCAGAGACAGAACCCAACTCTGTCAAATCCCTCAGCTCAGCTGGATATTCCCTCGTGGAATAAACTCTTCCTGCCATGGACTTCAAATTCCTGGGATTCCTGAAGCTCCCACTTTTCTTACAATCTCCATAAACAAAAATCAGGTTACAAATATCTTTCTAAAAATGTCAATCAGCAGCAACACCCCTCAACTCCCAGAATGGAAAGCACCAAATCTGAATTTGATTTTTTCATTTGAACACTGGCTAAACCTGGAGCTGCATTCACACAATTTAAACTGAGAAATAAAAAGGCTTCCTTCAGCAATAAAAAAAAAAAATCCAAGTAATCGTGACATCTCCCATCCTTTATTTAGGATCTGAAAGCAGGATTTCAGTGACGTATTATCCCACCACAAAAATCACACCAATTTTTAAATATTTCATCCTCTCGCATCGTTAAAAAACCCACTAAGGCCTTAACTTGTTTGTTTAATGCCTCAATTAGGAGAGGAGTTAGAAAAATGCTAATTAACGTCGGGAGATTATTTACAGACAGCTTGAATCTACAAAGGCAAAAACTTCCCCCAGGCATCCTGAAACAGATTGGGGAGAAATCACAGCCAGGGCTCCAGCAAAGGTGGGGAACACAGCTGGGACAAGAATTGAGATTCTGGAGGGAAGGGGGAGAGGGAAAATCAAATTTTGTGCTACACAGGCACAGGTAAACATGAAATAATTCTTTGTATTTCGCTGTCTGAATGTCAAAGAATTGAATTAGGAAGGATTGGGTGTGAAATAATTCATTTAGGAAGGGTTGTTTTGGTGGGGGTTTTTTGTTTTGGTTGGGTTTTTTTTAATTTATTTATTTTTGGTGGATTTTTTTTGTATATTATTTTGTATATTTTGTAATTTTTTTTGGTAGAATTCCAGGATGGTTTGGGTTGGAAAGGATTTTAAAGCTGATCCCAGTCCAGCCCTGCCATGGGACACCTCCCACTATCCCAGGCTACTCCAAGCCTGCCCTACCTGGCTTTGGATAATTCTGGGATTTAATTTATGCCAGAAATTACCCAAAATGTTCTTTGTAACTGATCAATCTGTGAAACCTGAGCAGCAGCTCCCAGTTCCCAATGGATTGGCTCAAACTTGGGGCATTTCTTGTCCTTAAATCCTGAATTTTGAATCCCTGCACATATCAACCCCAGCAGGCTGATTTTGAACTGCTTCTCTCTGATATCTCATTAGATAAAAGAAGATTTTTATTTTATTTTTTTTTTAACCAAAATCACTCAGCCATCCTTTATCCCATCATCTGAACGGAGATTGTTTTCTGCTCCACAAGAAATCCATCACAAAATCCCATCCTGATGTTTCAGCCCTGCCTATTGTGCCTGATTGGAGCTGTAAGCATTTTTTATTTTATTTTTTTTTTCCAAATTCTTGGCCAAAGTTTCACCTCAGGACAATTCTGGGCACTTCTAAAAAAACAGGATGGGGACAGTGGCAGCCTCTGGAATGCCCCAGTCCAGCAGCTTTGCTGCCAGCACTGAAATCAGCTCAGTAATTGATGGGCTGATTTATTTGAGTCACTTTTTTTTTTTGCAGCACGTTCCAGATTTAATTAATCCGGCGGAACAGCGGCGACTTTTTTAACGTGGGTAGTGATGTTCTCCCCACAGACACAAAAAAAGTGATAAAAACATGAGGTTTTAAACATGAAGAGTGAGGAGAATTGTGAAAAAAGGTCAGTGGGATTTAAATCAGTTGAATTGGGCTGGTTTTGTGCCCACCCTCCCAGCTCTAAAAGGCTCCATGTCACTCGCTCCTTCCAAGTCCAAGCCAAGCCAAGCTTTGTCAAGTCAGGAAGAGCTTCAAAGTCTGAAGTTTGGCCAAATCAACAAACAAAAGGTTTAGAGTGCTCCTTGATCTCTTCATCTGTGTGTTGGGAAAGATGGGACAGGAAGGACTTATGGATATGATTTTACAGTAAGAAATACTGCAGATGTAAAACCTGTGAGTGAAATAGAAATTAAAGCCAGTTTGGAGATGCGAGCACGGCAGGGAGGAAGACGGGGATGAGCTGAAGACAGGAAAACAAAAGACAAGAATGTTGCCTTTCCACCCTGCAAAGGCATCAGGGAACAAGCACGTAAGAAAGGAGTCTATAGAGTTTAGAATATAAAATGACATGGTGATGTAGTAGTTTCTTACANGGCTTTCTCACTCCTCTTCCCTCACCTCTCTTGGCCCATCCCCTCTCCTCTCTCTCACCTCTCTTGCTCCTGTTTTCTCCCCACGTTTTCCCCTGCTCCTACCCCATTTTTCCCCCTACTCTCTCTTCTATCTCTCTCTCCCCATTCTCTCTTTAGGGCTTTGCTGGTGGCTGAAGGCAAAGCCCTCTTTACCCACCACCCTTGTAATAATAAAGCCACGAGTTTCTAGAACATCTCAGCTCTGCAGAGTTCCTTGTTTCTGCCATCCACAGAAAAATTTCTACATCTGGGCCCTCCATGAATCACAAAGATGAGGAGGGAGATCTCCCAGCCCAAAGGTGAGGAAGGGATCACCTCCCACCTCCTGGAACGGCCGAATTCCAGGTGAACACAGAGGACCTTCCTCTGTGGCCACCCCAGGGGAGAATTTTGTGTAAAAAACAGAGATCCAGGAGAGGCCAAAGTGACTCACCCTGCCAATCTCTGCAGTCCAGGACACCACGATGGTGTTGGGGACCGTGGTGGACAGGCGGACGAGTGAGGTAATGTTGATTGGTCTGCTGGGGCGCTTTGGTTCCACACCGTTTTTGGTTGGTGGCAGGTAGCCCTGGAAAATAAAAAAGATTTCAGCTCTCAGGAATAAGAAAACAGTGCTCCTGCCTCTTGTCCCCGTCCCAAGACAACTGGAGCGGGCTCTGTGTTTAATTCAAAGGGAGAAGGGTAAATATCAATAGGGAGAATAAATTATTGGGCATTTTATAAGCTCCTTCTCCTGATGGAAATGCAAAATCCTAACCTTGCTCACAGAATATTAAAGAGAACTTTGCCACTTCTCCTCTCTCAGGAAAATTAAACAAAAAAAAAACAGACTTTGGATCAGAGTTTCTAAAATTCAATCCATTTTTTTCTTTGCTTATTATTATTTAGTATTACTAAATATGTGCTCTTAAAAAGGGGTTTTTAACTTCCACATTAATTTCTGGATCTCCTGGCTACAACAAATAACTTATCTGCTCTATTCGTTCCAATGCTCCTGAATGTGGAAACAAAGATTGGGATGAATTTTCAGGCAGATAATTCCTAATAATGTGCATTAAAAGAAGATTTTACTTACTGGAAGGCTGCATGGTTTGCCATTTACTTTCACACACAGATTGGGTGGGAAGTGATCTTCTTGTGGACAACTGGTTTCTGATAAACAAAACCTAAAAGCAAAGAGCTGCCATCACCTTTCACTTCTTAAAAAGTGATTTAAACACCATCTTTTCCTAGAAGGAACTGTTTTTCCACTGAGCTATGAAATCATGACAGATCTTGCTGAAAACAGCCCTCAAATCATGTCAAATTAGCAGGAAAACCCCCCCCAAAAATCACAGTGGTTTAAGCAGGTTGGAGGTTCCTCCTCAGACTCCTTGAATTCCTCAGCTTGACTCATTTTCAACCCTGAATTCTTCTCTTTTCTCCAGCCTGAGCTCCCCATACAGGACCAAAGTGTCACAAAGGACATTTTCCAATTTCTTTTCTCCCTTTTCTCCAGCCTGAGCTCCCCATACAGGACCAAACTGTCACAGAAGACATTTCCCAATTTCTTCTCTCTCTTTTCTCCAGCCTGAGCTCCCCATACAGGACCAAGGTGTCACAAAGGACATTTCTCAATTTTTTCTCTCCTTTTACTCCAGCCTGAGCTCCCCATACAGGACCAAAGTGTAACAAAGGACATTTTTCAGTTTCTTCTCTCCCTTTTCTCCAGCCTGAGCTCCCCATACAGGACCAAAGTGTCACAAAGGACATTTTTCAGTTTCTTCTCTCCCTTTTCTCCAGCCTGAGCTCCCCACACAGGACCAAAGTGTCACAAAGGACATTTCCCAATTTCTTCTCTGCCTTTTACTCCAGCCTGAGCTCCCCATACAGGACCAAAGTGTCACAAACGACATTCCTCAATTTTTTCTCTCTCTTTTCTCCAGCCTGAGCTCCCCATACAGGACCAAAGTGTCACAAAGGACATTTTTCAGTTTCTTTTCTCCCTTTTCTCCAGCCTGAGCTCCCCATACAGGACCAAAGTGTCACAAAGGACATTTTTCACTGTCCCAGCTGCACTTTCAGGCAGCTCCTGAGCCCAGCCAAGGAATCCTCAAGCCTCTGATGTTGAATTTATTTGTTTTAAGTTCAAAGAGGTGAGGTTTTTTTTTTGCTGCTGGATCCCCAGCAGGACACACCCTTCCTGCTCCTCATGTGGACAATGAACATTCCAAGGAGCAGCAAAACCCTCTGGATTCCTCCCAGGGATCTGCCCCAGCCCTGTCCATGTTCCAGGATAATCAAAGATATTTTTTCCCCTCATTCCTTTGGTCCATCCCATCTGAGATGGGAATTTAAGCAGAATTTAATCAATTTATGATCAATGAAAAACCCCCAAATCGTCAGAGAACTGACAAGAGAATTTAATCAAATTTATAACTGATGAAATAAATAAACCCCAAATGAACCAGGTTGGTGATTCCCAAAGTGCCTAAAGAAGCAGATCTGGGAATGCCCATGGAATTAATTATTTTCTGCTAGGAAAAACAATCCCTGCTCATGGATTATCCAGAATTACAAGGAGGATTCATTGACAACAAAATCAACCAGGACGAGGCTCTTTTCCACCCAGGAATTCCCAACCTGCAGCTGATAAATCCTAAAAAAAAAAACCAAACACAGGAAATAAATTCCCTACCTTAGCTGGACCTGTACTGTGAAGTCACATTTGGTCCCAGAAATATCCCTGGAAAGAAGAGAAAACAAGTTAAAATACCCTGTTTTTCACAAGATTCCTCAATAAACTGATAAGAGATTCCTCAAGAGTTTGCTGGAAGTTGAATTTATGGAAAAGATTTTTTTTTTTACA
>VWZU01013041.1:15433-62730 GCA_013397095.1 Sterrhoptilus dennistouni
TTCTTTTCACGTAAATTACTCTTCCACTATAAACATCTTTACAAATTTGAAAATAGCTTTACCTTTGTCTTTACACCTCTTTCTTAGCTCTTTCTAAAAAATAAAGTTATATAAAGTAAATCAATGCCATAGACGTTTGCAAGATTATGCCAGATGAGCCTGAGGGAAATTTATGCAACAAACACAATTATGTGGCAGTTTGTAGAGTAGTCAAAACTTGTGAGCTCCAGTTCTGAGACTGAAAAATACATACATACATTTTAGCTATTTTTGCATTTCCTGGTTCACGGTTTTAATTTTTTTCTCAATATCACAGGAGGTTGGAAATCTTTTTTTTTTTCCAAAAGTGGGAACTCATTCTTCTGTTCTGACTCCTAGAAAGGAGGCTTTACAAAAGGCTCAGGATTGATTATACTATGAAGATTGAAGAGATGCAGCAGTGCAGACTGCAGTGAAATGGAACAGCTAAGGAGTACAGGTGGCAGCCTGTGGATGTCTGGCTCTGTATTTATGCCGTGAGGACTTAGCTTGTGCCTCATTTCTCTGAGGGAGAGGATTATGGGCTTTGGAGTTTTGTACTGTGCCTGGAGTTTGTTTAGTCTTAGATTTTTTTTTCCTTTTTGGGTAAAACACTGCAATTTCATGCAGCACCTCTGCCAGAATTCCAGGCATGCCTGGGAAAGTTGTGAATTCCCTCTGTGACTTGGGCATCCCTGACACGCACACATGTCCTCGTTCTGGAAACAAGCAATATCTCTCCAAAGCCATGTAGTTCTGACCAACAGCATGACTCATGTAATCTTTTGCTGTCGCTCATCTTACTATGCACTTACTTTTCTGAATTAAGGGAGCTTTTGAAAGCATCACACCAAGGTGAGAGAAGGGCAGCCAGGTAGGAACTGCTTGGTGCTTCCAAAGGCAATGTGTCCTCTGAGAGATATAGGAACCCACTGGCCTGCCCAAGCTGTTCTCAGCAGAGCAGTAGTGTGCCAGCTTTGCACACTTCTAGATGTAAGGACAGCGAGGCTATTTTTGTGCTGGGCCTCCCTTCTCTGCTGCTACTCAAAAATGCCACTGCAGTGGTATAGCGGTCACAAGATTTTTTTTTATTTCTGCTCTTGCTGTGGGCTTTGGCTCTGTGAACTTTGCTTTGGCTTTCCCAGTGTGAGTTAATTTAGAGATCACTTGTTTTTGTGGCAGAATGCAAGGGCGGAGATTAGCATGATGATTTTGGAACAAGACCACAAAAAACAGGCTAAAATTGCCCAGGAAGGGAAGTATTTTTCCTTCATTGCATCCAGTAAGTTTGAATGCTGTACTAAAGTGAAAGTCCTCCAAAACCTTGAAAGTATTAATGTCTTTAATGTGGTTTTAATTTTACTATTGGTCTCATATGTGAAACTCTGCTGAGTCTGAATTTAATTTCATAATGGCTCTTCAGTTCTGAAAAAAACTTAACTGTAATAAAGCAATTCAAATCAAAATCCTTTTCTGCTAAGAAAATTCTGTAATAAAAGTCCAAGTAAATGTAAAGGATTGAACATCCTCGTAATACCTTTTCAAGGGTAGGAATGGATTTAAAAGTCATGCATCTTAGTTAAAAAAATGCCTTCAGTTCCTCTCTGAATGGCATTTTGCAGTCTATAGGGTTTGTTTAAGTACTAATCTATCAAGCATGGAGAGAGCTGAGTCACTGGTCTAAGTAATTTGTGGAGAGGAGACAACCTTTCAACCTTAAATAAACCTGAGCTTTCTTTGAAAGAACTGCTTGAATCAGAAGTGCTGGGCTGGCAGATGGTTGAGACCACATATGATGTTTGATCTCAGAGGTGTGGAAACCATCAGGCCAACAAAAGTATATAAAAGATCCAGTATCTGCAGCAGATTCAGAAAGATTGCAGTGCTGCAAATGAAGGTGTGGTAGAGTTTTTGAGAAAAGTGCTAGGTGTACTTTCCTTGTGCTAAATCTTTTCTGGGATTCAGCTTGCAGTCAGGCTGGAGTCAGGGTCCTGAAGTAAATGGACCTGTGGTCTGCAATGTATGGCTTCTCTCCTGTTACATGTTTGCAAATGTTTTCTATCTTGTTATCTGTTGACAATATTCTGAAATCTCATATTTTGCTTGCTGAGATAAAAAACTTTTGCCACTGATGCAGGCTCCTAGTCAATCTTTCTTCAAATAAATGTTGTTTTGTTGTTACTGCCTCTCTCTGCCACTGCTAAAATAAATCAGAATCCCCATCTCAATGCCTGTAGAGACAGGAACATTTAATTTATAGCAATTTCCTTTTCTCTTCATGGTTTCTACTAAACAGAACATGCTGGGTCTCAACCTGTGTTTGCATTTATGCTAAATTACAAGCAGAACAATCAATCTCATGCTGCCCACAGCTGAACAGCAGCAAAAAAAGAAAACTGCCAAAGAAATATTTCCCAGCCAGCCAGCTTGTTACTTGTTTCTTGTTACTATACTTTAACAGATGGCATTTAGCCATCTATTTATTTATCATGGTGCTCTTGGAGTGCCTTCCAAGAGTTGTGGAGATGAAAAGAGGATCTTATCCTTACACATCTTTTGAATCTTCCTTGCCAGGCAGTCCCAGATAGCCACTTCTCAGGGCAGGTCAGGACAGGCACTGAGAGAGTCTGGGCAGTATCTCCTCTTTGAGTGCTCAAAAGATGAAGACAGGACTTCCCTTCAAACAGTACTGCTACTGGTGGGACTTCCAGTGAGGTGGCTATTTCAAGCACTCATTCCTTGCAATTGCAGTCCTCCTCGGCATGTGTGTGTGCCCGGTCTCCACCTCACTGACCAAATGAGTGGACAGAAGGTGCCTGGCTACAGGAATGATCTTAGTGCTGAAAGGCTGCTGAGACTGAGTTCTGCCCTGACCATTCCAGCACCTGAGTGACACGCCCTCTGACCTGCCACCCGCCAGCTGACCTGCTACTCGTGTAGGTGAAGGCCCTGCTAGGTCTTTGTGCAGCCCTCCTTGCAGAGCACATGTGGAAAGGTATTTGCAGCTTTCGCCTTGGGACCCATGCTGAATTTAAACAAGCAGAAGAGCATCTCTGTGATCCTTCAGTTAGCAGCCATATCTTGCAGAGCAGCAGAGACTGACTGAATTGGCAGCATTAATGTGACTCCAGGGGGTCTCCCTGCAGCTAATCAGAAGACACTGGTCCTAATGAATGAAGCACAGTGGAGACAACTGGTTACACTAAAGGCAGTGAATATCCCCTTTATTGTAGTTACAGTGCTAGTGATTAAAATATTACTCTGTGATATGCAGCTAACTCTCAAGCTAATTCTTGAGTTGAAGAAGGAATAGCTCATAAAATGTCAGCTTCAAATGTAATGGAAATCACTGCTCAGGATACTTGTATTTTTTGACCAAGGGTGGTGCTGTAATTGATGCAGGTTTTGGGGACTATGGTTCTAGCTCTTGCCTGTCTTCCATGCAGATTCTATTCAGAGCCTGCTCCATGCCTCAGAAACAAGTAGGTTCAACAGAAGTGAGATGAATTAATAATGTCCCTTCCATAAACTGATGCTTATAATCCTGGCTGTGATTTCCTGTTATGTCTTCCCTTCTGCACAGAACTTTATTCCCTACTGAGATGAAATAAAATGAATCAAACCATTGCCAAAACAATTCAAAGTGCTTTACTCCTTTAAGCAGAGGGATCAGCTCTATAGCCTTCTTTGCCTGTTAACTCCTAAAAGTGCTGAAGGAACAGATGCAGGAAGGAATGATAGTGTGTCTAATACTATATGTTACATTTAAGTGATGTGTTTGTTTTATTGGTAACACAATATCATATGAAATATGCCTTTCAGTCCTGACAAATGCCCCACCTCAGAATAAATCAAAATCTCTACCTGCAGATTATTGGCCAGCCTGCAAATAAGCTATTGAATAAACCTCCATGAAATATCACATAAACTACACACAAAAAATAGCAGCTGCAAAGAATGGACCCTCAGTCTCTGTTCAGTCACATGGTTAGACCAGAGATGCCAATCACACTAAAGGGGCAGCACAGCTTCCCTGAAGCCATCAGCTTGTGATTCTCTGCTCTAATGACACAAAGTGTTTGTGGGTATGTTTGGGACAGAGTCCCTCGTAAGACACCTTGATGTAGCGGGTAGCCAACCAGCGAGGGTCCTTGGTCAAACAGCAATTTCATGGTTGCTGAGTTATGTATGTATGTATGTATGCGTATAAGACCAGTAAGATTTGTTTATTCTGCATGTAAAGGCTTTTCTTTTCAAAAAAAATTATTAAATTGTTGCTTCCTACAGAGTTCTCTTAACAGCTCCTGTTCATCTTTCTCCAAAATCTTGTAAGTCCATGAAGGAATAGAAAAATCTATATTTACATTTCCCTTCTGAAAAAGGCTAAATATGATAATGGTCAAGAATATGTTTTTAGCAAGGAATAAAATTTTATTATCCATCCTGTCCTTAGCAAAACCTACTTTTCTCCTGTCTTGTATTTCTAGGGGTTCTTTCCTGCATTATCTATGTTATGCTAATAAGTTCCTAACTTCTACTTGCTCTCTTTCCCTCTCTCCTATTTAATTAACATGGTGAATGTTGTCTTTTGTCCTATGGTTACAATGAACAAGGCTCCTGTGAAAGCAATGATTTTTGTAAACCTTTTTAATTGAAATGGCATGAATTCAAAGATTGTCAGGCAGTTCTAGTAATTTTGTCACATGAAAGTTGCTTTGGAGACTCTTCCCCCAAAGCATGCTTAAAAACCCCCAAACTAGCTTTTTGCTTAGGCAGCTACTGTTGTGCAAAGGAACATAAAAAAAAAAAGCTGAGCATTAAAGAATAATTAAATATTTTCTAAATTTTGGCAGTTGCACATAGAATGTTGCATTCAAATGTGGATGCGCTCTAATTCATACAAATGTCCTTCCTTTAAGGTAGAAAATAAGCCTGAGATACAGACTCTGTTTTTAAAGATTGCTGCTACATTCCTGTCCTTGGTGTGTTTCCATAAGTAGTTTCCATACCTTTTTTTCCACCGCGTAATGAAATCCTTCTCCTCAGCAAGTGGGGTCTAAATATTTTGCTCCTGCAGGTAAAAGCACTTTCCTAGTTACCAGGATGAGGAGGGGCTGGGGTGAGTGACATATCCAACCCCACTGATGCTGGATTATTCATCCATATGAGAAACAAACCACAGGCTGGGGAGGACAGCAGGGAAATGACAACCAGAGCTCAGCCAAGAGGGGATGGACACTGATTGGTTGCTCTGTTACTTTGTTGTTGTGGTTCTTGTGATTCCTGACCCTGATTTCAACTGAAATTTCCATGGTTTTGCTTATTTGTCTGTGTCAGATGTTTGTTCTCAAAGGCTACTTCAGCTTCTGTGGTGTTTTCACTTTGTTCACAGAGCCTTCTACCTGTGCACTGTGTAATACACTGGAGTGCTGAGGACCTGTGGGGCATGATGTTCATGCAGAGTGTGGCTGTCACTCCACAAAGTACATTAACAATTGTTATTTAAGTTTTCACTTGTAGACAAATCTGAGCAGATTGCAGTAAGTTGTTTAACAACAGCTTGTAGTAGATGCTTTGATTTTTTTTTCTCTAGCACTCATAAGCAGCTCAAAAACTCATTTAGGCACCTTCCACTTTAACTGTAACCTAGTGCAGGGTGTTGGCTGCAGAACGGAGCACCTAACACAAGAGATGAAATGCTGCACTGTGTTTCTCTCCACTTACACTGCTAAAGGAGATGCAATTGGTTGTGAAAGAGAGCCAGAGAAAAGACTTTTTCACTGCAAACCCAGTGAATCTCCTCAAACTGAGCTATAGGCCATAACTGCAGAGTTCCATTGATGCTAAAGTGTCTGATTTCAGGTAACAAAGTACTGCCTTTGCCAGAAGCACCAACAACTGTCCCAATCGGCATAAATCCCCTGCCTCCTGGTGCTGATACTTTTTTAACAAAATAATAACAGAGGGCAGTACTAAATCAAGGCCTTACTCCAGTCATTATCATGATTACTGATATTCTGAAAAAGTATAACATGATAAGTTTCTATAGTGATTTTTATCGGAGAAAAAGCCATGGAATTTTTCAGCTGCAGAGATGCTTTTTAGTAAGACTAAGATCTGCTCCAGATCCAGATCTGCAAATACGCTCTGCAGACATAACTTCATCTGATTCACTAACAGTCATGCCAATTATAAATTAGAGGCATTTAATTATAGTGCCTGCAGCTTGTGAGGCTTGGTTCAAAGCCCACCAAAGTCAAAGGATGCTTTAAAGCTGAATGAAAGAAGTCTGAAAGACAGCAAAAATCCCAAAGTAAGCTGTGACTACAGAATCAAGATTGGAAGTGACCTCTAAGATAATCCAGTCCAAATGTTCGCCAGGCACTGTCACTGTAAGGGCCTGAACCACTAAACCACATCCCCCAGCAGGAAATCCAGATGCCTCTTAAACACCTCTAGGCGTGGGGACTCCATCACCTCCCTGGGCAGCCTATTCCAATGTCTATACATTTTCCAAAACACGAAAAATTTTCTGTAAAACAGTGCTTAAGGTTTGGAACTGTACTTCTAATAATTTCTATTTAATGGGCTTCTCCTTCCTTGACATAATTTATTGTATTACATTATTTGTTCCTGGGTCTGATATGTTAGTACCTTTAATTTATTCAAAAGTGAGATTATTCACAAATATTCTGCACTGGGTATTGCTGGATTTCTTGCATTTCTAAATTAAAACAAGTTGCTTTTAGGAACTGAAAATTTAATTTCATGTATATTCTAATTGAGTTACGCCTACTCAGCAATGAAACACAATGCTTATTTGCCTTCTGTTCTATTTCATGTTTTCTCCAGGTTATCATGCTTCAGTAATACAATATGATCATACAGCAGATTAAAAGGCATTGTAAAACTCTTGCGCTTTGCTCTTTTGAGCAGATGGCCAGGCTGTGGGTTAGTGTTTATCAGTGCAAACCCAGTGAAACCAGTGGGTAAAGAACATTTTATAGAAACAATGTCTATATGTCTCAGAACTGTGAGATGTAATAAGGCTGGACATAGTTCTTGGTTACCCTTACCTTCTGTAAGCATTTATAGTTGAGGAAAGGGGATGCAGGATTTCTGCAGCACACTGCCATTCTGATTGGGTAGAATGTTTACTCTCAGCTTTTTTTAAAGACAGTGACCCAACCATGAGGTGGCATGAAGTAGACTGGTTTTGACAGCAAAATATTGTGATTCTGGCTAATTTTCCAAATCTTTATATTTCCTTATTAGTAAATGGGATAACAATATGTTAAATGCCACATTATTGGGGTGGGAAGTCTTAGTTTTGACTTTTGCACATGGAGCAGCAATCCATAACTATGAGAAGTAGGTATGTGCAGAGTTGGGTGGTGTAACTGAAAAAAATTGGTTTTTCTCCAGAGACTGGTGTGGCTCCCCAGAATGCTACAGTTGCTCCTTAATGAGCAATTTTTATAAAAATGGGACTTCCTTTTGCCCACTGAAGGAGCTGTGGGAGAAGAGTCTTCATGGTTTTCCACATTAGAGGTCTCCTCTGTTTTTTCCCCAGGATGATGCAAGCTTGGATGTTTATGCAAGCATCTAGTGAGCCTCTGACTACTGTGAGATCCTCAACATTTCTGCAGTGTTATTAATGTTCCTGACATTTACTGAATTATGAATTGAGTTATTGCTAATCAGATGAAGGTACAGTATTCATCAAATAATCCAAGTTTTTTAAAAAAGTGATGCTAATTGTTAATGCAACAGCAGTAAGGAACCACTGTACCTTGGAGTCACCCTTGAAGGTATGAAGAACCTCCTTCAATGTTGGAAGGTGGAACATCAACTTAACTGAAATTATTTTGTCATTTTTTACCTATGAGTTATTAATATTATGTAAATTCCTGCTGATTATTTACAAAGTTGGAACTCTTATGATGTCTCTTTAAACAAGCTTTCACTTGGGCTTACACAATTAAAGCTTATACTTTGATTTGTGCAATGCAATTCCGCACAGTCTCAAAAAGTCAGAAAAACTTGAATCTAGTACCTCTTTACTCTGTGAGCTGATCTGCCTGTGCTCTCTGGATGGGGAAGGAGAACTTGGAAAATCAGGAGCCATTTCTATAGACCATCACCATATATTTAGTGTACTCTCCTAGGAGCGGAAGGAAGAGCTTGATGAAGCTAAATTTGTTAAATTTAAAGATCTCATGTTTCTACAAGCTATCTCCATTTTCCATGTTCTGGAAGTAGTTCTGCTATCTTTAATACATAAAGCCTTAGCAATTGTACTCTGTTTGAGTTCTGTAACTTAAATCACGGCAGAGATACTGTGAATTATCACCTATTTTGCAATGATTGCTGTTAACTATTTTAAACAGAAAAATAAAGTAAAATTTAGTCTATATTTGTCTGTAACACTCTTTTCCATAGTCTATTTCATAGACATTTGGACATTCTGCATGTGGTAATTACTGTGGCCCAGTTCCTTGCAGTGTCAAGACATGTACTTAGCATGAGTGAGGTAATGGAACCATCAACTTTCACATCAAACCACGAATTTACAGAATTTTTTTTTTCAGTACTGTCAAGGCTGAACAAAGTTCAGTGATTTACATTGAGTCTGGTATCAATAGTGCTGTTTTTTCCAGAGATGTGCCTCTTCCTGTAGTTCTTTTTGGAAGTGGGAGCATGAAGAACTTGTGCTCTGCTTGATTTCATCAAAACAGCATTTGATTGATGACTAGACGTCACACTATTCTGATAGTGGTCAAGGCAGCTGAGACAATCTGGCTGTGGAGGGATCAGAGCTCTGAAATTAGATTCTGTGTATTGATTGAGATTGTTCTGAATGCCACCAACATCATTAAGATAAATGAATTCTCCAACACTGTGAAATAAAGGGACTAGTGTTTAGTTTCTTTCAAATATTTAATAATTATTGATGTTTCCAATATTCATATCATTGACTTACAGGATGGATTGTAAAGAAGGAAGAAACATTTATAGACACAACGCTCAGTGTAAATGAAAAGCAACTTAAAACTGCAGAAGCCTTAGGCTATAACTTCCTACCTATTCTCTGCCACAAGAAAGATCTGAAATTGTAAAAAGATAGGGCAGTATTGCAGTACAGCTTGACTGAGACATTGAAGTGTTCCTTCTCATCTAGAAGT
Organism: Sterrhoptilus dennistouni; assembly: GCA_013397095.1. NCBI lineage: Eukaryota > Metazoa > Chordata > Aves > Passeriformes > Zosteropidae > Sterrhoptilus > Sterrhoptilus dennistouni. The sequence goes on from VWZU01013041.1 coordinate 24,637, forward strand.
TGAACGAAATGATAAGGATTAATGTAGCTTCAGATGTAGTTAACTTGATGAGGTTTTATAAACATTCTCAGGATATCTTCTCTGTGAACCATTAATGTCTGGACTGAAATTAACTGATGTTTGGACTTGTAATAAAAACAAGAAAGTTTTTATCTCAGTTTTATGTCAAGGTGATTTTAAGCAGACAATGATTACACTGTGTCCTGGTACATGAGCTGTAAGAGCACAGGTTGGAACGTTCTAAGAAAGAAATGGAGTGGTATACTCAACAAAATGGGATAATTGCAATCCAGTGAAATAAGCTCTCTGTAAAATTAGAACTGCATTCAGTCAGGCAAAGTAAGCAATTGCATCTTCATAAAAAACACTCACATCTGAACTGATGTTAGAAAGCTGAGTATCTATATCCTGTTTTCTGAACCAGACTGTTGCAGTGAAGGAGCAATGCAGAAGCATGTCCTTGGTGCAGCATTTAAGTTCTTATATCTGTCCTCAACTTGAGCAAGATGAGTCCCATGACAATTTTTTTCCTGCTAGGCTGTTTCACTTTCTTGAAATGTTGGATGAACATCTAGGAGCAGAGAAAAGATGTTCTGTCCACACTTGCATCTCCACAGATCTAGGTTTGCAGTAACTAAAGGGAACTTTTAAAACACACTTTCTCATGTAGTCTGGTCATGCAAGAAATGACAGACAGCCTTGGTCACTAAGCAGAAAACAGAGAAATGTGAGGATACTCATGCATGCAGACCACTCAGGCTTACTATGATGAGTGTGCTGGGACCAGTTGGGATGCAGGTGTGTTAGGACCAGTACCTCTGGAGAGGAGATCTGGAGGCCTGTAGTGGAAGGAGAAAGAGGTCATCATGAATGGACATTTATTGACACCAAAGTAAGAAGCAGGAATTATGAAGGTGATAAACTAAGCTGGGACTTCCCCTGCTCACAACAGAGCATGCTTGTACCTACTCTGCTTGTCACCACAACTGGTAGCCATGCGAGGCCTCTAGAGACAGCAAGGATGAGTAAAAGAGAGGTACTGCTGCTTGGGAGCCTAATTTGGGAGGACTCATGAAATGTGTTTTTCACACAACTAGAAAAGAAAAACTTTTGTGCTAAAATTAGCTGAGCAAGAATGAAAGATTTGTAGTAGTTTGTAGTAAGAAATCATATATGTCAGTTTGGTATCACTGTGCCATGCCTGGCTAGCAAAAACTTATTAGAGTCAGAGTGTTTAGGGGTTCTTTGCTTCTTCTCTTCTCCCTCATACAAAGCAGCACCTCCACATCATGATAAGTCATACTGCCCCCATCTGGCCACCAGGTCCTGAGCAAAGTGCCTGGTTCATCCACACAGTGGCATTTCCCTTGAAAATTTCCAAACTTAAGTAATGCTGCAATTTTTTTTGCAAAGTACTATTTTTTAATGAATTGAACTCTGGAAGAAAAAAGCAGGCATTTCCTACAAGCAGCTCACTGTCTGTGGAGCTCTTTTGGAAAACTGCCTTGATGAAGGGTGTGAAAATCTGGCTCTGTGCCCTCTCTCCCCTCTGTCTGATGCAAAAAGCAAATTTCTTTCATGTGCCTGGTTGTTACAGAGACCAATGACAAATGTTGTGCTGATTCAGATGTCCTGGGTTAGTTCTTTTCAACTATGCACACGACTCTTCTGTCTCCCCTGAACCTGAAGAACTATGGTTCTTCTGAGCTTGTTTCTTGGCTAGCTTGCTCTTCAGATACCATATAAACGAGTTATTCTTTTGAGTCCAGATTTCAGACAGAGATATGACTTTGCTTGGAAGAAGGAGCGGCTCACACTGGGTGGTAAGGAAGGTGTTTATTCGTGAGTGTGAGTGTGAGTCCTGATTTGGGCTCTTGCCCTTATGAACAGGGGCATTACTGTTGGAAATGAGGGGGAGTGACTTAGGTACAGGGGGAACTGACATTGCCATTTTGGGGCAAAAGGGGTGTGGGGATACCTGAAACCTTGGCTGAGCATCTGGCTTTGCCAGGGCCATCAAGTACTGAGGTGTGTCTATAGATAAGGTACAATAGGAGATACAACAGGCTGGGACAGGGCGATTGAAGAGATACAATGGAGAGGGAGAGGCCTATTATGCAGATAACGACTGGGATTAAAGGAAGGGGTGTGGGGGTGGATGAACTTTACAGAAACTCAATAATAAAAATCATACAGAACTTTAGAAAACCCAAAATGCACACTGCAACAAAGAATTGCAGTGATAACACATCTAATGTTTTCCTTGTGGTCAGAGGCTGAACGGTTAAACTAGTCTAAATGCATAACCAGCCCCACAACCTAATGGCAGCTTCACACATTTTAGGGTGAATGTATATGGATGTTGGTTTTATTGCTCAGGGAAAGCACTCACAGGTTTCAGCCTATGGACTCCCCTTCAGATAGACTGGAATGGGAATTTCCATGAGTAGAAACAGCTGGATCAAACTCTCTGTAAGTAATTAGCACACAGGAGAGACAGTTGCGCTTGCACTTTATCAAGCCTCTTGGTAAGATTATGTACTCCAGATAATTAATCATTACATTTCCCTATACACATAATTACCTCTACTTTCTTGCTCTCCCACCTCCACACATACAAACAATTCATATGCATGTATTTACAGAGTAATTACAGAGTACATATGCTGTGACTAAAGGCAATATAAACTGTGTTACCCTAATTACAAGAAAACTCCAAACCAAAATACCCAAAAAATGAAAGCCAAGCAGGAAACCATATCACTTCCTTAACCGGATCAAATCCCTTTCTCTTCAGACAAATAGCAAGCAAAAAGAAACTCAAATATTTTGTACTATGAGCCTGGCAAAAAATATGAGAGTGTCAGCCAGCCCAGCAGGTCCCTTGGTTGTAAATTATTTAATATACGGGACATAAATCAGAAAGCAATGTTACTTGGGACAAGATGAAAGAAATGCTGCATCTCAAAGTTAGAGCACCATTTGGGTTTAGTTCCCTTCCACCAAATAAGAGAAGCTCCGGGAGGTATAGCTTTGGTGGAAAACACCTGCATCCCACATGAAGTGAATACAGGTATGTTTGCCTTCTGAAAACCCTTACTGGCTTTGTTTATGTGAGGCGATCTGATGTGGCTCTTATAAAAGGAGCAGCACTGTTCTCTCCTGCTGAAGTCTCACATTTCCCCATGATATTTTGATATATGACCTGTGTGTTTTCCGTGTCAGACTGCTCTGATGCTTTCCTCCAGAGATCTTGGGCTCAAAGCACTCCAGACTACTGGCAAATGAAGTAATTCTGTGGCATGGGGAGAGCAGGATCAAATGGAACAATTCTGCATTTTCTTGGAAAATATTATTGGGTACCTGGTGTGACTTTTGAGGATGGTCCTGCTGAGGGTCAGGATGATCCTTGTGTGTCCCTTCCAATCCAGTTTATTCTGTGATTCTGTAATCCTTTTGTCTGAGCTTCATGAGACAGGATAGTAAGAGAAGTCAACAGCAAAGAAAGAAGGTGACATTAAAAGGACAAATTGCCCAGATTTATTTCATTCTGGCACCAAAATTGTTTAGAAAGTGCCTCTCACTTTTGCTGCTAAAAGTCAGTGGTGAGAATACACTTTCAGCTTTTGGCTGACAAACAGTGCTAAGAATGACTCATCATTAGATCTAAGAGCAGGCATAGAGCAGACATGGTTGGCTGAAGTTTTTTGTGCATCAGTGGACCAGCTGGGAAGGCCTGTATGTATCCTATGTACCCTGTGCTGGTCAGGACGTTCAACACAAAGGGCTGCTATTTCCACATCTGCAATTCCAGACAAGTTACAGTAAGGTCTGCCTGAAGAGGTCTTGGACACCAGCTTCAGCATTAAGTTGATTTTCTTTTTGCCACAAGAGGATGATTAGGATCCATCATCTCTATGGATGTCAATGCAATTGTTCTCTGCTATTTACACTTTGACACCATTGCTGGTGGGCATTCTCTGGACCTGTCTTTGTAGAAGTGGATGTACTGCCTTGAATTTTGAAGTGCTTCCTATGCTAATATCTGTGAGAAATTTAGTGTGTTTAATGGAAGTCTTAATGTTGAGAAAATAAATGAAGTAGATGTGTGACATAGCAGAGAAGGATCAGAAGCAAAAAATCCTAGAGCCGTTGAGGGAAAAATATGTCATAGCAGAAGACTGGCAGGGAAGACAGGGAGGATACCAGAACAGAGAAAGGGCAGAAATTAAGATGAACAGAGACAGTCTGGCAGCACAGAGGTAGGGATGGCTTTGAGTTATTGCAATGTGCTTATTACTAGAGACTGTAAAAAACCTCAGAGTCCCAGGATCCCTGTTGTGTCAAGCAACAGGGAGTTAAACACCCTAATGTCTTACAGCAGCCAACTGAGGTTGATGGCAGAGGCTGCTACAGACTTGTGTTCTATCAAAGTGAGTATGGGCAATAACTCTCCAGACCTTCGCATTGCTTGTAACATTGCTACTGGGGCTTCTGTAGGAATGCAGTGAATGACCATGAGATTATATGACACACTTCCTTCTTACCACAATACTTCGCACCTAGTGGCAGAAAGTTAGGGCTCACCATCTGACCTTGTTCTGGCATGTACTTTGACTCTGCAGCCTTCTAAGCTAGTTTGAAGTAGTCATTACAGCACCATTTCCTGTCTGTTTAAGAAGAAAAAATTATCTCCCTGGTTGCCTGAAATTCAGAGCCTGACTCAACTTTCCTGCAGACCATGCAGCTTTGGATCACCACAGTGCCAACCTCGACTCTTCAGTGTCTGGCCTGAGTAACGGTGTCTCATTAATTAATACACAAGCTGTGAAACGGGATTGAAGCCAGGTGGCTTGAAATTTTGCAGCCTTCGAGGGGAAATTCTGCATTGTGTAAGGCTGAATACACTGGTGATCCCAGCAGAAGAGAAAGTCTGTCTCCAGTTGAAACTATGCTCTGTTTGAGCCTGAGAGGTGATTTAAGCTGGTAGAGAGTGCCATTACCTGAAGTGCAATTTAGCCCGGAAACAAACCTCCACTTACAAAAAGCACTTGATGATCTTTAATTATCACAGCAGGACCTTAGCTTTCAATCTCATCAGGTAAGCGTTTGCCCTCTGATATCAGGCTGAGTCACTGGCTGACTAGAGGTCAGAAGAAGGAGAAGCTTTGTGCTACATCAAAAGAGATAGAAGAAGGAGAAGGTTTGCTCTATCTTTTCTTATAGACATCCTTGGTCTGGGGGGTCATTGGGACTATCCACAATTAGTAGTCTGCATCCCTTGAAAGCAAATCCACTGGTCCTGTTGGGTCACTTGTGGAATTTGTAACGCTTTCAAAAGTGTTTGATAATTGCTTATTTGTTCACCAAGAAAATACCTGTTGAACACTGTACATGTTCTGTATATTTCTTTGCCAAGTACTGTGTTACAAGACAGATTTTTATTTGAAAAAATATCAATAAAGATCTTGCGTTCCTCACTGCATAGGAACAGTTTCCTGCTCTCCCATACCAATACCTTGTATAGTAAGTTTGGAATGAGTAAATGAAAAAGGAAGCAAGGTCACCTTCAGGCTTGCTACAGTATCTGCAGTGAAAACTGCAGACTTTGTGTTGCAGGGCCTTTGCTGAGGCAGTGTGATTTTTGCCAAATGGGTCATAGTGTGACAAAGGCCCAGGCTTTTTAGATTGCATGTAGCCTGAGTCTTGCTGGGGCAGGAGAGCAGGCTCAAGGTTAACAGACTTGGTTTGCAGGAGCTAGAGCCTCAGGTGTCAGCCTGGCCAAATAGGTAACTTGTGCTCACAACTATCCTTGTAGCCTAAATTACACATGCATTCCACAAACCCGCATATACTAACTAGGAAAAATGTCAGCTGCAGACAAAGCAATTAGGCTAATTTTTTAGTACATATGGCATGTCAGCAGCTGGCAAAGTGTTTGCAGGAGGGCTCCTAAAAATGTTACCATTAGCCAAATTATTGTCATGGACAATCAGAGATCAGTTTCCTTACATTGCCAATGTAACGCATGGTTTATTTAGGCTTTGAGATGTGGAATTTAATTGCAGCAAGAAACCTTTTTCATTTTACAGGGATACAGCGATAAAATAGTTTACCTATAATTGGTCAAGGACTTCCTTACCTGCGTTAAATCTGATATCTGGAGAGAACAGCTAGAATTTATTTCATTGGTAGCTGTTGCCTAATCCCATTGTTTCTTCTGCAAAATACAATTTGCTCACTGTTTTGTCACCTAAACTGTATGACTAATGTTCTAAATTAAAGCACTGCCCTGTTATTCTAACAGCCAAAAGTTTCATGACCATTACAAGTGAGATGCCAGAGGACTAAAATGAAAAATATCCCATTCTTTCTCTTTCCTCTGAAATCTTCAGTCCACAGAGATTGGATCCCATATGACAAATGGTGCTGGGCTCAGTCTAGTTAAATCAAAAGTTAGAGAAAGAGCAAAGTGGATGGGAGGCATAGCTGCATGTGTTATGTGTGTTGTACTATCATGTTTGAAAGGCACTGCTGTGGGAAAGAGGAAGTTTGTGGGTTACACGAGTCTTGGTCAGTTAATGAATGTGACTGGGGTTGAGGGAGCAGTGAGGAACACTCCTGGAACAGTGCTGCGCAGCACTGAGTCACAGGAGCAAGGGGCAAAGAGAGGGTTCTACTTCGTTTCAAGGATCCATCCAGAAATGCTTTTTGGGTGCTGTCTTCAGGTTAGGCCTTCCTTGTTTGGCTTTCAGATGTAGTGTCCTGTGCTGCAGTTGTGACCCAGTCCAAGCAGCAAACAGTTCTCACCTGGTGCTGTGTCTTCACTGGTACTGAAAATTGCAGGCCTGTGCATTCATAACGCAGAATAGGCAGGCTGAATTCTTCAGTGTCTATTTGGTGGCATGGCATAACACTCCATACATTTTGGATGATGACTTGCTAGTCAGCTTGATACCTGCTGTGCAGTGTTGTGTGACATTCTCACATGTGGGCTTTTGTAGATGATGGGGTGATACACAGTGAGGCATCCGCCAAGCCCCAGCCAAAGAAGGCTGCATAAACTATTGCTTTAAAGATAGGCAGGAAGACATCATAAAACATAAACACAGAAAACTTTAGACTTCAGGATGTGCCTGTAAGGGCAAGATAACATTGATAGAATGCATTGTGCATTGTTTTAAATTACTTCTTCCAGGACTTTACACACCCAGCCAAATTCAGCTCTGTTGTGCCATTGATCTCACTGCCACTGTTACAGGATTATAATTGCCTGGGCTCCTTGAAATGGATTTGGGGCAGAAAACAAAAATACCACCAGATTCAACAGGTATACATTCACCTGCAACACTGCATTTGAAAAGGCCTGTTTGTCATCCTGGCCCCTAGTTTTCTCATGGCTATTTTGATCTCCAAAGGATTTTACAGATATTGGTTAATCTCAGAGTGGACCTGTAAAATAGTTGCGAGTAACTACCACCTCTGCTGCAGAGGTTACAAAACTGAAATAGAGGAGTTTTGACTGCACAAGAAGGTGAATTGGCCACCGTGAGATCATGGCTCTCCACCTGGCCTCACACTTCTTGATCATACCTCTGTCAAATAAAGTAGTCTACTCCTTGCTCCTCTAGCAAGTATTTCTTTTGGATTCATTGTTGATCCTGTGGGACACTGAATTCAATATCAATTTATTTTTAATAGAAGAAATACCACCTGGAGTTAGCTCAGAGAGACTGGATAAAGTTACCTGAAGCAGATTGTACTGTTCCTTCTCTACTTACAAGGAGAAGAGTTGTGGGAGAGCACATATACAAACAAACAGAAATTTATGAGGTTTATTTGGATTTCTATTTAAAATTATCTGCCAGCACTTTCTTTACAAGATATAAAATAAAACTCTTTGTACAAAAGTGTGAAATATATACAGAATGATCTCTCTCTACTGAATGGTGCAAGCAGTTGTGTTGGGACAGACATAATGAGAAACACTATGAAGCTCATGTGTGATCTGGTAAAGAACCACAAAACATTTACAGGCAGCTGTCTTTTGCTGAGAAGCAGTTTTGCAGTGACCTCAAGTGAGTAATAGTCTTGTATGTGGATCAAGATAGGGGGAAATGAAAAAATTAGGAAAAGGAATAGAAAGGTCAGTGTTTGGAATTGACAGTTTTGGAAGAGGTGCTGGTTTCAAAACATAGCTGGATTTTACTTAAAAGAGGAAAACCCAGTCAAAATGACTAATTTGTGGCTTTTTTTTGGAGAATTCTTCTAACTATGTGTTAGCCTTTCTGTTGTGGGGCAGACATGAGGACATCTCATTTTGGAAGTTTAGACGTTACTGAATGAATAACATGAAGATGCCAAGAGGTATCTTCCAAGGAGAACTTTTGGCTGATAACAAACTTAGTATGTTCAACAAACAAAAAAAGTTACCATTCCTGCTCCAGAGAGTGGCAGTTCTGGTGTAGGCAGTGTTTAAAAGTGGTATTTCTTAAACTGATGCACCCTACAGATGTTTGTAATTTCATCCTTCACCTAAACTAATGTGGGGGTTCACAAGAGGGAGACAGACTTAATTAGCATATCTAGTCTGGTGACTAGGGTGCCATGGCAAGGACGAACAGAACTTTGAGCTTATGAGAAGATGGGGTTAGAAACCTGCTTAAGGAAGAAGAGTCAATCAACCCCCTACGATGAAGATGTTGAAAAATGTATGAGTTGTTTGTATGATCTTTTAACCTAATTATTGTAGTAGAAATTATTAACCTAACTGAAATGGTATGTATGGAAATGGTATGTATGTAATGGTATGGAAAACCTGAGTAAAATCGGATTCTGATCATGGTCAGTCTCCCCGTCTCTCCATCAATCGCTGATAAACTAATCGCCAGAGAAAGCTAGTGCATACCTTTCGAGTTCCCTTTTCAAGGCTCAGATGAGTAGTTTGCATTTGGTGATGATGAGTGATCTTTTGCAGCCAGCATACTACATTGAGTGTTTCATGTGCATTTTGAGAATCCATGCTAATTACGGCCCTGCAGAATTACTTAAAATTAATTTTAAGGAAGCACTTTTATTTTAAAATAATTGAGGTAGATCCTGAGTGGTCTGATAATGGTGGAGAAATCTCTCAATAAATGAGATTTGGTGGTTTGATTAAAAACACTTTTCTATAAACCATGAAACATTTTGAAGTCAGAATTAGAAAAAGCTAGATATAAGCTACAAGTAATCTTCTAAGTCTTCAGGTTTTATAACTCACAGTAGTCTGTAAGGTTTTTGACCATATTTACAGAAAATGAATTTCTTGGCAGGATATTTTAAAACTAAAAATATGTAAAGTTGGCAGCCTAATACATTCATTCAGATATGGTGATGAGATCTCTGGATTTAATAATTACATTCCTAGCAATCACAATTATAAAAGTTATGCTTGGAGATAAATCATGTAAGGCAGATATAATTCTCTGTTGCTACCTGAATTTCAAGTGGCTCTGTATCACTAAAATTGAAAAATATCCATTAAATGCCTTTCTCTAACATTAATTTATCTGAATACATTTTTGTCTCCATTTCTCTTCTCTTTCTTAGGAATTATCAAATGAAATATATTAATAAATTCAGAATAAGTGTTTTATTAAGGATATTAAGGATGGAGAGTATAGCTGAATGTAGTACCAGGGAAAAAAAACCCCAGAAAACCAAGTTTTTCTTTTAGAAAAAAAGAACAGTTTTCCTTTTTTTTTTTTCCTAGAAAAATAAAGGTTTTTTTTTCCCTAAAGGGAAATAATGCCAAAGGATCCAGGCATAAAAACAGGCTTTTAAATTATGAAAGAGAAGAAACTACTCAGAGAGCTGCTTAAAAAAGATGATGATATGTTGGTAAAATGGAATTAAATGTATATTTTCTTTTAATGCCTACTCTCTTGTTTCTCAACAGAATAAGATATATGTGGATCTTCAAAAATGGTGACATGCATTTGAATCAGAGCACATGCATCAACTTTTTTCAAGGATCTGGTGAGTTAAAGGTCACTCGGCAGCAAATAATATCTCATATTTTTGCAGAGCTGATGGACGTTTCATTCATCCAGGGTCTCACAAAAACCTAAAGCCAGAGTCCACTTGCTGTAACCATTTGTAGGCAACTAAGGCAGTGTAAACGGACAGCATATTAAAATAACCTTTCAGTGTGATTGAACAACCTCAAGTATTGCACCCCTCTTAGTAGTGCCACTCAAATTTTTCACTTGATATCAAATTAATTGCTAATGCTGAAATTTCAGTGAGTAGAGATGTTAATTAACTGCAGTGAGGCAGGGATGGATAAAGAAGACCTGTATCTCTTGGAGCTTACAGGACCTCCTTCGAGTGAAGTGTCTCTTGCACAATGTTTTTCACTTCTTACTCTCTGCTATCCATCTTACTAACCATATTTGTTTCCTCTGCTTTTTTTTTCTTTTTTTTTTCCCCCCTCCAATCAGACGCTGCACTTGTGAACCCAAAATGACAAGATTAAGAACAAATACAGTGACTCAGAAAAAAAACCCTAATCCAAACTCCCTAGCCACTGCAACCAGCAGAATTTCCTGTTGGTATTGGAACTTCTTTCTCTGATAGCATTTTGTCTTTTCTGCTGAGACTCATTTCAGAATCTAACTCAAGCTTAAAGTAAAAAAGAAGCTTCCCTTGTTCATCTCAGGAAAACATCGCAACATTTTTTTACCAAAACTACCACAAATTTGGAAGGATCTTTCTTTCTGTATTCATTCTTCAGCACCTGGTGTTTGATCTCAGATGGAAACTGATTCTCTGCTCACTACTTGGTTGCTAAGTCACCCATGCAAAATCTATGAGCTGATTTTCTTTCTCTTGTATTTTGTCCATGAATGAGAGAACCAGGTAGTCAAGAGATGGATTTTATTCATATGCAAGATTTCTCAAAGAACATGAAAATCTTTTTCTATACTGCTTTCAGGACTGTGAGGGAAGGTAGCAATCTGCCTGCAAAATATGGCTGATATGTGATGAAGACAAGCAGTCCTCACCTTCAATGGTCTAACTCAATTTTAGAGGAAAGACAAGATCATAAAACTTGGAGGACAGACAAAGCCCTACATTCTCTTTCTGAAGGGATAGCTGACTGATAAATGGCTACTGATTTTGCCCATATGTTTCTGAGTTTTAAATAAAGCCTTGCACTAGGGATAGCTACTGAGGTAGGAGAGCTAAGTAGGTTTAGAAAATGGCTTTATGATTTGGTTTGAGGCAGAAAATGTGGGTAAGGAAATCAAATGCTAGAATACAGACTCGTGTTTTTCTTCAGAGTGGCTTTGACTTGTTTTTTTCCTGTTTAAGGATTTCATTTGTTTGGGAAGGCAGTGACACAGAGAAGGGGTAGCAGAGGGGCAGCAACCTGTAGATACACTCGTTACAAGGAGATGATGTCTATTCACATCTCAAATCATGCTGAATGGCCTGTAGCTCTCAAGCCAGCTGTTTGCAATGTTATGCTCCAGTAGGACCTGAGGATTAAAGAATCATCTGCATTGCAGATCAGATTGTCTTTCAGAAAACAGAAAAAATCACAAAGTACAAGCAGGCGCAAGGTCCAATCCAGAGGACTCTTCTGTGGTCTGGATATGAGAAAAAAGACTGCCATCTGAGTTAACTCACTAAGCAGATCTATCATTACTATTTTACCCTCTATTTTATAAAAAAAGAGCAATAAAGCAAAACACTGCCAAAATGCATTGTATTAACAGAACATTTTCACAGCATTACCTTATAATGGGAATCAAAATCTGAGTCAAAGCACTATACTTTTCTTCAATAATACATTGCCATCAGTACTTTTCCCTGCAGAGAAGCTGCATCTTCATGCATCCCATGACAAAGAAGATAGTCTGGCACAGAGACAGTGTTATCCTTTCCCTGAATCACATAGACCCTTTTAACCAACAGGAAAAAAAAGCTGGATTACTTCGTTTTTGTTCTTTAGAGATGTGAGGCGCAGCTGTGTAGATTGTAGGCAACAACCGCCTGCTCTGATGCAGCATCCTGCACAGCAAGAAAACTAAACACTCGCTTCTCTCCTTCATTTTGAGCATTGGCTTGTGCATTGGGAGCATCAGTGTGCATCTGACTGCTTGTGAAACGCTCACTGGATCATGATGCAAGTCTGGCAGTAGCCCTGCAAAAGGGTTTGGACTTGTGATTTAGGATTGATATCTTTCACTACCAAATCCCTGGGCACTGCACATCTTTAAATTAAGACACATACCTCAAGGTCTCCCAAAAATAGTCACTAGCTATGAAGAGGAAGTAACTTTTCAGCTTAAAAGTTTTATTGTCACTATGGCTTTGATGTTGCCTGTCTGGCAGAGCCTGAATGACTACAGATTACTATGAGACACTATCTAACACCCTTCACTGAGCAGGTGTCTCAGTGTAAATGTCTGTCTGAAGGTGGCAGAATGAGGCAGTGCTGCAGGGTGACAGAGTTAATTCAATTCCCAAAGGAAGTCTACAGGTGAATTTGGCAGTCAACAGTATACTAAAAAACATGGTTTCATGTCAAGGGCTGTTCCAAGGAAGCAAAGAAAATTCTGTTGTTTTTCTTTTTTTTTTCTTTTTTCCTATGCTGAAAATTCTCCAGATATGTTTCTGATTATATGAGGTCCAGTGAAAGTGGAACCTTGATCCTTACTAGAAACAGAAAGGGTTTGACAAAATTTCTAGACTGGTATAAAAATAGATTTTCTAATATAATCTCAGTTGTGCTTTCTTGCATATGGATTCTGATTCTCATTTAAACTGACAACATTTTTTTATTTGGACATCTGACATCTCTTCATAAGCATCACCAAATATTATTTATAACTTCCATACTATTTATTTTTAAATAGACTCCTGTCTGACCTGTTTTTTAGGATTACTCAGTTGTAATAGGTTCAACAAAGAGTATGATAACAACACAGGGTGGGGTGAATATAGGGGTTCTTATGTTAATGTAGGCCTGTGTGGAAAGCTGACAAGTGATCCTGAACAAATTACATTTCTGAGTTCACTTTAGCACATTTGAAAAATTTGAATAAGATTTGTAATCCTTTTGCATTCAATTAAACTCTACCTGAGATGTATCTTATAGTTAAAAAACCAGACCCAAAAAGTTAAAAAAAAAGAATGACACAAATCACTTGAAAATTAGTCTGGATTCAAATCAGTACAATAAGAACCAATCTCCCCAAGTATTGATGAACTATTTTCAAAAAAATCAATGGAAGTGAAGAACCTACATGCCACTAAGGTTCTGGGTGTTAGATTTTGCTTTGCAGTGTTTTGAGGTGTTTATACAGGTGTGGAACATCAGAGAAACAGGCTGGTGTACTGATGTTCATGAACATGAGCAATGGTGGAAGAAATATTTATTATTGAACATCTATTTACAGGCCTCTGAAGTCAAGAATTGAAAACCAATGGCAAAAAAAATGTGTATAAAATACAAACGGGTTCAGCTGAAGGCAAAGGACATGAGGAATGTTAATGACAGTTGAATTTCAAACAAATAATTAAAAAAAAATTCCACAACACTTGTGGATTCCTTTCTCTCTCTCTCCCTCCTTTTGGATCCAAGCTATAAAACACAGTGCTTGTTATAATTAAATGAATAGTAGTGTTTTATGTTTATGTATATATACGTATATATAAAATATGTATATAGAAATAATTGTTGTGCTATCTCTCAAGCTTGTTTGCACAATTTTGTCTGCAGGCAGAATGTGTGGCAATCACAGGAGACAGCTGAAAGTTAGCTGTGTTTAATGTCCAGCCTGAACACACATTTGTTTGGTCTAGCTGAGGATGCCAAAGTGTCCTCCCCTGTGATGCTCATGGGTATGAGCTGAGAGCACCCAGCAACACACCAGGGAGCCAGAGCTGGGGAAGGGAACCGGGACAGTTCTTAACACCCCTCTCTCCTGTTCTAGCAGCAGCATAAGAGCCTTGAAATGGGATTTTATAATTATTATTATTATTATTTTTATTATTATTATTATTATTTTTACATCCTCTCTACATCTCCTCTTCATTCCCAAAGTGGGCTCCAGAGGTACTTTTTACCAGAAGATTAAAATGACCCCACCAGTGGCACTACTGGATGAAAAGCTGCCTATAACAGTGCTGCAGCCTGGAAAGATATAACAAAAGCCCTCTAGTGCTTTTGGGTGTTTACTTGGCAGGAAGCAGTGGAGGATGTTGAGCAATCACCACTGTGCATACATGCATTATAAATGCAGAGTATTCAGAGCACTGCCTGTGATGCCAGATGTTCACAGCTCTTCTCTTTACTTTTCAGTAAGGGCTTTCCATGCTGTACAACTGTTTATGGGCTTTGCTCCCTTGGTGTTTGGGAATTCCTGCTGTGCCTAAATTCAGCTAAGGCATCGGGACACAAGTTCCTTGATGCCAGCACATACCTTCCCAGTGCTCATAATAAGAGAAGAAAAGTTAATTTAAAAAAGTGAATTACCATTTTCTAAATCCAAAAGTCTTTTGATAACTGAAGGATCTGAGATCCTGTGGAATTAGAAAGACTTATTTACAAAAGAGTAAAGAAAAGCTGCAGAAAACTGGTGGCACTAACTGTAAGTGACAGGAATGGGGAGCTTGGAGCTTAACTCACCTCAGCCCTTCCCTTCGTATATTTTGCTCTGTGTAGAGCAGTGGGGATGCTGATTTGGCACAATTTCTGTACTCACTGGGTACGGGTGGGGGCAGCCTTCCATGCATCACATTCATTCTGTGGGGTCATGCACTTCTTTCTTCAAACCAGAGATTGAGAAATCCTTAAAGAGGGTTGGGCAGGGAAAGTTGAAGTTCTTTCTGTAGCAAAGGCACAGCAGAAAACAAGCAGCTTCACTATTGTGTTTTGCTGACTGTCAGATTTGTGTCAGCTTCAAAAGCAGCTTTTGCTGGAAGGGACTATTCAGCTGGTGGGAAAGACACTGAGAGGGTGTAGGTGTGAGTGATTTTTCTGAAATTTATATTTAGCCCTTTAGCTTAACAAGCTTTCTAGTGCAAATTAAGCCTGTGAATTTTTTTGTGTAACAGGATGTGACAGCCATTCTCACTTCATGTGGGGGCAAGCATCACGGGAAGGTAAAGACATCCAGTCACTCAACTACTGAAGCAAACTATTTCGAGGGTACCATTGCCTGTTTTGTGAAAGCCAAGCTGTTCTTTCAAAGTTTCTGTGTTCATTGTGTTATTTACTTACACACACACACATATAAATGAAATCATGATGTTACATATACTTTCTGACAGCTTTGACAACTCAACCTGGGATATGAAGGTCAAGGTTTGCATTATGTTTTATGTCTACTCACAGGACACCATACAGGGACAGGTGGCTTACACATACAAGGCCAGAACAAAGCTAAGGTTAAGGTGCCGAACTTTATTTAGCAAATTCCTAGCTTTCTCAAATTATGTTTACTCGCTAATTAGACCATTTTATCAGTATTATTATTTTAATTTAAAATATTTTGTAAAGTCTTACATAAATATTTCATGTGAGAATATTTTGTTATGTCTTTGTCTTGGGTATTTAAGAGCATAGAAATTCTGCTATTAGTAAATAAATGCATGTCTGGAAAATTCAGAGCAATTTTAGGTTGTCAGGTGTGATAAATGTGACATTGGGTAAAAATTGGTGATAAAAGAATATAGTAAGATATATTAGATTGGTGTTAATATAAAACATGAAAAGAGTATAGTCCATAGGAACTTTTCCCCAGCCAGGTTTCCACTGTCCTCAGTCCTGGGACAAAAGGAACGGGACAAGGGCCATCAGGAGAAACAAAGACACTGGCCAACCCAGATAAGAATCGGCATCGCACCCAGACAGAAATTCCTCTCCGAACGAAAAGAGAATTCTCTGCCAAGGAATACACATTGAAATAAACATGGGCCGGCAAGCTCCAGCCGCATGTGAAAAGATCTTCCCGGAATACGGTCTGCAGAGTCCGACAAATCTGGGAAGCCCATCCGAAAATTATTTGGACTATTTGCTGGACTATCCTGGGCACCTGTTCCACCTCGGGACATGAAAACCCCTATAAAACCCCAAGCTGCGACCTGCTCCGTGTGGATTTGGGAAAACCGTGCCTTAGAGTGCGGTCCCCTCATCCACCCGGCGCTGCGCTGTGAATCCTATTTGTGGTTTTCTCTTTTTATCAGTGATTGAGATAGTTTTATTAATAAATTGTTTCTTTGTTAATCCAATTTTTGCCGTTGCATTTATAACATCAGGTGTAACTTAGGTAGAATAAAAAAGGTTGTGATGTAATGCAATCCCAGCTATACACCACAAAAACCAGAATTCAAATCACTAATGCGTATGAAAATTCTGGAGATCATTACCACTTGCACCCCTGTAAGGCAGGATTAATTCTGTCGCAAGGAATCAAATCTTGTCAAGGTAAAATGGATGTGTTGGGCTGGTAACTTCTGCACAGGAAAATAACTGAGCTTGGCTTGCTATGACGCTACTACCTGGTGTCAGCTCAGAGTGCTCATTTTGATAAAGGCAAGAACCAATATTTTTCATGGTCCATAAACAAATAACTTTACAGGGTGTATATACAGATATAAGAGAGATGTAATGGCAGCTATATACAGTACTTCTACAATACTGCTGTTCCTGGTCAGGACTGGTATTTGTTATAGCTGTGCCTGCAAGAGATTTCAACCCTGTTATCTACTATAAGGGATGAAGTAGATCCATTTATTCAGATTTGGGCCCAGAATTTTCCTCAGTGGAAAAGCGTGAAGATTGTGTCCAGTGTATTACTGTATCATCTTATCTCTAGCTTGTCACAAACATTAATGGCACAGGAAAGGAGGTGGCAGAGAAGCAGACTCAGAGAAGTAGCTGGAACAATTAAACACACCTAGAAAAATCATTTGCTTTCCTTCTTTCTTTCTTCTTCTACCTCTCTGCTCATTCTAGTTTTTTTCTGCTTGCAGTGAGTGTTGTCAGCTAGGGAACTGCTGAAAAATCAGCAATTGCCTGGTTAAACTGTATGAAACCAGTATTTCTGAAACCAGGTAAAGTGCTGTCCCATACAATGTCTGGAGGCATTAAATAGAGGTGAATTATAAGAATAATATGCTTTCTTCTGCTTACAAGATTTAAAATAACTCAAGATTCTAGTCTGTAGGAGCAGAAGTCAAAAAAGCCAGGCTTAGTGAAGAAAGCTTGTTATTTAGGGTAAAGGGATTTAGTTCTAACATTACAGAGGTTATGATGGTTTTGCTCTCTGATCTCTTAATCTTTTACCAAAGGATGTTGCAACGACCTAGATTTCAGAAAGAGTTCTTGCAGAATGCAGAAATTCCAACAAAGAGAGATTTCCTTTCAAAGATGCAGTGTTCCAGTTTAGCAGAACCACCAATATATTTTCAGTAATGGGTCTTCTCATGAACATTAATGTCAGATTTAGAGTTTAGTTTTGATGCTTCTGTTATTCAGCTTGATCCATAATGGATGGTAGGGTGGTTTTTTTTTTGTTTTTTTTTTTTGTTTTTTTTTTTATTTTGGTGGGGTTATTTTTTTGTGTGTATGGTTGGTTTTTTTCCTTTTTTTCCCCTTCCTTTCCCCTTTTCTTTTTGTTTTTAAATAAATTGTCAGTCTTTTCAGAAGTTCTTTCATCTGGGATATTTTTAGTACATTCTTCAGATAGGAATGCTCTTTATCAACAGCAAACCCATGGGTCCTTTCTGACCTCAGGCCTCTGAGCAAAAGAATCCATTTTTTCATCCCCAGGGCAAGTTATGGCTGATGACCCCGCTGCAGTCAATCCTAGACAACAATCCTAGACAACACCAAATGAACTGCTTAATTACTTACCACATTCTTTTAATCTACATGGATATCCTCCATTCACAAGTTCATTCCCATATCTGAAGGTGTACATGTGGCACAAGCATGTCAGAGAATGGTGTCTCGTTCAGGGTCACTCTCTTCACACACCCAAGAAGAGGTGCAGAAGGTCTTCTAAGCGTTACTGCCAACCTGCCAAACCATGTATCCTATGGGCTCAGCCTGTCCTGTTCCCAGTGGAGCCCTAATGAACCTAATAGCTTTGAAGTGGTCCTAGAGGTTTTTTACTGTGAAGGAAAAAAAATCAGGATTTTATACTAGCTGGCTGAGTTTTCCCTCATGGAACAGGTGGTATGCAGGACTGGGCCCAGATTCCAAGGATAAAGGCTTATTGGTACCTCATTGTAGGGGTCAGGACTCCATTTTGCTAGCCCTGATGTCTGGCAACCAGATATCAAGCTGAGAGAAACTGCTGATTGCCAAATAAAACTATTTATTTTGAGAGAAAGCCCATGAACACTGAGAGACAATTAATTACATCCTCTTTTGTCTATTCTGAGATTCTCTCATTGCTCCTAGAGGTCTTGAAGAAATTTAGTTTATGGACAGCCAAGGCCATAGCTTGTCAACACTTGGTGGAACACTTAGTCATTGGAAACAAGGTAAAATTCATTCATACACAATGTTCTGGAGTAATAAACTGGCACAGGCTACTCTTTAACTAATTGTAGTTTTCACTGATGTTTGGAAGCAGAGGAAGTAGTCCCATTTTTCTCCAGTATAATTGCATCTCATGACTGTTATGTAGTTTATGCAAAAAACAGTTTAAAGAGCCTCCTTAAAATTGATGCTTGAACTAAAAAAACCCAAGCCAAACAATGAAACCCAAGAAATTAGGAAGAGCCACAAATCTGCAATTCAAATATCTCAGCACGCCAGAAAGTGTGATCAGCTGCATACAAGGGTTGTATCTGCCCTGCTTCATTCCCACAGACAGCAATCTGCCCACAGAGACCACACATCCTCCCGCTGCTTCTCCTGTTCAAGTTGCTGAAATGCTGCCCAAAACCAACACTGCAAAATTTGACTGAAGCACTTTTTCAATGTGGCCCCATTACTCACTTCACAAGACATTTGTTGCCAGCTGATGTCATTGCAGGACATCAGCAGCAGTATCTTTGGCTGTTTAACTAGTTTGTTGACTGGACAGAGCATTGCCAAGACAGTTGACAACACCATTATCACAGGCCTCTGCTGTAGTTTTGATCCCTCTCATTTCTGTGATCAATGCAGATTAAAAAGCAGTTAAAGAATTCCTGCCTGGCCAGGAAAACCACTCTTGTTTATAGGAGATTTGTTTTCATTGGTCCTGAAAAATCTATTCCCTCTTCTGCAAAGATGCTGTTATAAATGAGACAGCCAGATTTGAAAAATAAAATAAAAAACAGAATTTATTTTTCGTGTAACAGTGAACACAGAAAGCCGCAATAAAAGGACAGCCCCGATCCCGGGATCGACACTGGGTGAAAGTATGGACAGGTCTCTATCGCACCAGTCCTCCCTCGTTCACAAATCTCACCACCATGTGTCCAGTTTTTATACTCTTTATTTTCCCCCAGGCCAGATTCCTTTGTCCACCTTTGCTCAGATTGTGTATTCATGAGTTCTCTTTTGAAACAGTTTTTCTTCTGAATAGATTTCATCAGGCAGAGCCTGATGAACTGAGGAATTTTCCGGGAAGGCAGCATCGGGTGTGCCCAGTCCTTGAGGCTTATCTGATTTGGTGTATCCTTGATTAATCACTGTTAATGGTCCATCTCCAGGGTTGGGACTCTCTTTTCAGGTGTTAATTTATTTTCTTCCTTTGCTAGAGCCACCCATCCCTGAACAAACCTAGTTTTCCTGGAACCGGTATCTGCTTATTGCTTTTTATTTATACTTTATTTTAGCACGAATTATTTAATACAGTATGTTCCTCATAACAATGCTATTTTAATAAAGTTCTGCAAAATGGCTGCAGCTAGAGGGAGAGTATGCATGTGAAGGTGGTTTCAAAGGGATATGCGTTTTTATTATGAGCCTTCCCTGTTCTCCCTCTGATTTAATTTTCTTTTATGCTGTGGATCACTCTTGGTTTATTTCTAAATTTATTGTCTTCACCTCTTCCTCAATGGAAAACAGAAATAATGCAGCATCCAATTTGTTTTGAAACCTATTGTTTCAAGCGAAACCTGAACACAAACATCCTGGTACTTTATACTGGAGCCTGTTTTGTGAAGGAAGGTGAGTGGACATGGGCTGAGACTCTTCCAGTGTGAAGTAATATTGCACAGACTGAGAGGTCATTCTCCTCTTCTATCTGCCTTTTTAACAATGTGAATATCTACCAGTAGTGAGGATTGTGTGTCTTTCAAGGGAGGTCCTGCTGTGCACCCATGAGTTAGAAAATGAGTGACTGTGAGAGACATCTTACTTGGCAGTTGCATGAAGCATGGAGTGGGCCATGAGCCTGGAATGTATTTGGTCCTCTATGCGTTGAGCCAGGAGAGACTGAAGAATCTTGGATTCCTATGATCTTATGATTTGGTGTGTCAGCTCACCAGGTCTAGCTTGCTGGCTTTCCCATGTAACTGCTGTGTGAGAGCCAGCCATGCTGAAACAGCCAGGGTGATAGCAGAGGAAGAAACAAGTGAAGTAATCTTTCAAGGAGTCTTCCTCTGCGGTGCTCTTCTAAGGAGTCTGTGTCTCCTCACAGGGTTGTGCTGCTGCCCTTTGCTCAATATGGAGAGCCTGAAATAATAGTGGATGTGGCGGCATTTAGCATCCCTGATGAAGTTACCTGTCTTCTGCCATCTGAAAAGATCACCTCTGGTGATCCATCGTGGCCCCCGTCTTAGTTCTCCTGCTAGCCATCATCTGGGATCAATCTCTCCTTTGGCCAGAAATCTGTCATCATCAGGAAGCATGTCAGAAGCCTTTATTCCACGGTGAAGAGTGGTGGGAGGGATTAGCTGCAGGGAAGCTTGGTGTTTTGCTGAGCATGTTAAGCTTCCCGTCCAGGAGATATCAAATGAGAGCTTTTGCTCTACCCACGTGGAAGGCTCTTAGCCATTTTTATGCTGCCTGCAGGGAGAAAGAGCCTGTAACAAGAGCCAAAAAACCTGGTCTGGCTCTCGTGCCTCTCTCCCCTTCTCCCTTAAGGGAAAGAAGATTTCACAGACATTAGGAAAAAAAATCAAACCACCAAATTTTCTCCTAAATTTGACAGAAGTTGGAATAACATTTCTATTTGTGAAATGATTGCCAGACTTACCTACTGTCTGCAGTACGTGTACTGCACCTCTTGGTCTGCTCATTTCAAGGAGTTCCCAGGTCAGCCTGAGGGGCAGGCAGTGGCCAGAGGGGAGCAAACTCACCTCCTACACACTTTAAGCAGCTTAGTGAGCTGGTCATTGCAGCCTGTCAATAAGTTTCAGAGGCCTGATGTACCATGGCAAACATACACTTAGGGTATGAAATGTGGAATTGATATATAAGTTCATTTGCATCTTCATCAAACTCCTGTTTTACTCCACTTGTGTTCTGGATTTTTGTGCATACTTCACTCAAAAACTCCTGACTCTTCATTAGACATAAAAATCTAGACCAGAGACAATGGTCTGCCTTGTCTGAATCTGTAAATAAAATTGCTGTTAAGGCATGGAAATATACAGGTTTTTTCGGACAAACCATGTCTGCTCTGTGTTTGTCCTATCAAGAATCAGCTATCTCTTAATAAAAAGCTGTTGTCTTCTCATCCTGTGGGAATACAAGAAAGACTGGCAACAATAAGGTAAGTGTCATCTCCAGGGAACTGCAAAGCATTTAGAAATGGAGTTTGCTTTCTGACCAGCTAACATTTCAGAGCACTAGTACAAGGCAGAACTTTGCAATGCAAGTTGTTGAGGCCAAACACTTAATGAACATGCATCCCAGCTGCCTACAAGTGGGATTGAGATAAGCATCCCCCATGGTGCATCCCACAAGCTGCAAAAGTTCAGGAAGGGTTAGGATTAACTTCTGAGATTTAAATGGCTTCTTTCTTTTCATAAACATGAGGATTAGCAACTGCAGTGTTTATACAGGGTTTTAGTAGGTAAAAAATAACTGATTCTGTTTGTGAAGCAAAATACCATGAACTGGAAAAGCAGTGACAGCAAAACCAAGAAGAAGCCACATATGTACCTTTCTGATTCTGATTATCCAGGTATTGAAATGTAACTGGACAAAGACAGAAACCAGACACAATTCATGTTTTTCTGTTCCATCCAGGAATACTAGCCCGTACACAGATGCAGTAGCTGAGAAACACCTCAGGACACACTACAGTGGCATCCCAGCAGATTTATGCAGTACAAAGGCCCAGGTAGAAGAGACATAAGTGTATGCCATGTTGGAGAAGCCTGAAGATGAGAACAGGAATAAAGACAAGACCTTGAAATACAAATCAGAAGTCTAGAGATGAAACTGAGGAAGAGGTGAGTTTTGGAGCCACTATGAGAGAAAAAATAGATCACATGCACAGGGAGTGTCTGTGGATTAGTGTTGTATGACATGAGATTATTTTCTTTTTTAGCCCAGATAAATAGAGCCATTTTTTGCTTCCACTAACTGGCTTCCCTGACTATAAGTTTGGACCAGAACTCATTGCCTCACAACAATCTCAAATGTAATTTTTTGTGACAGAAGAAATTTGTTTGCTTCCATTTACTTGTGAATGTGAGAGTAATCTGTAGAGAATTAACTTGAATAAGTGATGTAAAAGAAGCTGAAATTTTTGTCCATATGTAGTTAACATCATTCAGTGGATTCTCCAAGATATCCCAGAAGCTCCTGTGGCTGCTAAGGTGTTTGTCAAGGTGGAGAGCTTGGCTAAGCATACAGAACCATCATCCTTATATCAAGGACTACAGGGACATGTATTTTAGTTGTGATCATTATGTTCACCAAGAAGCGACTATTTATAAGTTTTTGCAGAATAAACAAAGCAAGCTGCTCAGTTTTGTGTGCCTTCACACCTATCTTTAGAGTATTGTGGCAAAAAGAAAACAATTATTTGTTTCAAATGGTGAAAAAAATCAGAAAAAGAACCTTTTCTAGCATCCAACACATTATTTGTAAGATTTGTCCAACAAAAACAGTAAAGTGGGTCTAGACTTTCATTACATTTTATGGCTTTCAATATATTCATGGCAAAACATATTGAGCAGACATATGGACATACACCTCCCTTCTCTCATTTGCTTTCTGTGTGCAAATACATAGTTGTTATTGTCTCACTCTCCTCTCATCATCTTATTTTCATCATGCATACATACATACATGCACGTATATGCTTTTAAATAAAAAACACTTTTCCTGAGCATCCATCCTTCCTCCTTTCCTAAGCATCTTTCTGTGACTTCCTCCCAGATAATTAACAGGTTTTCTCTAGGTTTTCACCACTTTTTCATAGGAAGATCTCTCTGTCTCAGAGATGTTTTTTTTCCCAGCAAAAAAGAGCCAAATCCTTTGCAGGACTTCAAGTCTCTGTGGCCTCCTTGGAAAGGCCAGGAGGTGTTCCTATTAGCCAGTGGGGAGGCACCAGAAGGCAGTTGCAGCTTTGGTTTACACAGCTGTATCTACAGGGGTTGTGCATCCATGGATTTTTTACCCTGCTGTGCCTTCATGCCTTTTTCTTTTTGGCTGCTTTTCCACAAGGCTGTGACATTATGAGGATTTTGCTGTATGCTCAGCATTATTCCTGTGCTAAGCCCATAAAGGTGTTTTGCTGTGATGAGAAGAAAACGGCAAGAGCTACTCCTATAGCAGTAGTGCCAGTTTGAGGATAATTATCTACATACAAATGCATACCAATACATTTCCGAAGGATTTAGTAAAATTTTCTAGTAGAAGCCCCACTTCTCAGTATTACCTCAGTGCCTTTCAGCCAGTGCAATCAATTTCCTGCACTCATTGCCTCTGAGTCCAGAATGCTGTCTTCTCATTATTTTGCATTTACAACTGCTATTCACCATACAATTCATTCAGACTGTTCTCAACTTCCTTTAGGAAATCAATTCTATTTTTTAAATTAATTTATTTTGGTGAAAGCACAGTGAAGATCAGCACTCTTCCTGCCTAACTGCCTGAGAATGCAGACATTTTCTTTAGCTATGGATATGGTGTCTCAAAAATATACATAGACCAAACTGAATTATATTTCCCTTAGGCTATTCAGAAAATGCAAAATTAATATTAATCCCCCTTCTTTCTCTTCACCCATCTCCACAGTCTCATCATCAAACAATTTTGTTATAACACTGAGTTTGTACTCTCTCAACAAGATACCTGTTATGTTCTAATGCCCTGGCAGTCATAAAGGCGTCTTGCAAAATACAAAAATATGAAGCCTTCCTTCTAATGTTTTTTAATTATCTCGTGTCACCTGAACTTGCCCAGCACTTAGCTCTATCAAAGCTCCAAACCCAGATTAACCTGGCTGATTCTACGCCCCTTCACAGTCTAGTCATGGGGTGATTCTTGTCTCCCATTGACTCCCATTTTAATTGGTATGTTGCTATTAACAACTGACAGCAATCTGCTGACAGGAATATACCAGATGGCTAATATCTACTCATGTAAGAGGGGAAAGCAAAGTAACTTAATCTCCAGACTTTGTCTGGCACCCCTATTATCTTACAGTTTCTTATGTTTCTTTATAAAAATATAAAGAAATTAATCTTTTTAAAACGTACAGTTTTGGATATCCAAATCTTTGAACTTCCCATCCTTTATTTTTTTAAATTTAGGGAAAACTAGTAAAAATAATATGTATGAAGAGGCAATAATATTCCAAAGAATTGTATTTTGGTGTTTTATGTGAGGTGACATTTTTTTCAGGGTTTTGTTTTGGCTTTGGTTTAATTATTATTATTATTATTATTTTTATATTTTTTTCCTCCAGATTGCATTTTTATTAAGTTAAATGCTTCTTAGAAGCCTTGAGGAAAAATGAATTAATTTTGTTGTTTTACCCAATGGTTCTATTCTGCAAAAATATCCACCTCACATTTACAAATCTTTTAAAAGCATTTCACATTGACAGAAATGTCCAGATGAACTTAGATCACACGAAGAACAGCTGAGTAAGGAAGATTTTTTTTTTTCATGGCGCATCAGAACAAGGTAAATTTTTACCACATTAGTAATATATTTCCAGAGATGATGTTTTCCACAGATTTATCATTATTAACATTACTAACAAAAGGTTTTATCAAAAGAGGTTAATGTAAGTTACTGAGCCTATCTAGGCCTGAGGATTTTGTAGCCTACTATTACGATGAATTTCTGGCTAACTAGGTGTGGCTGACTGTGCGTGAAAGCACCTTCTTCAGAAATACTCCAATAAAAAACTGACACTATAGTGGATTGATGAGAAAGTCTTCAGTCTGAGTAGTCATTATGTTGCAGCAATTGAATCTCAGGCAGTTTTTTAATTATACTTGCACTAAGAAATAAGTTCAATTAAAGTGTTTGGGGTTTTTTTTCTGCAAATAGCTATAATGAGCTTTTTGCCAACCTTTCCCCAAAAACCCTAGACTCATTAAGGAACTTTGAGTTGACAGACACATGCTGGTACCAAAGAAAATGTCTTCCTTAAGAAACAGAAAATAAGAAAACAAACTTTCAAGCGGAGGTTGCACCTATAGGTGCAAATTCAATATAGCAACCCGTTGATCCTTGGAAAGACTCTAAAACTTAAAGACAAAGTGAGTTATAAAGTAGATATGTAGTCTACGTCCAGCACTGGGCACATGCAGGATATCTCTGCAAAGGCCTGTGCACTCACTTGCTCCCTGCAATTTCTTCTATCCTCTAAAAGAATATGCATTAAGTTTCACCATACATCTATGTGTAATAATTTCCTGACTCCATCTTGCCCCGCTTCATACGCTAATTATCTTGTCAGCCCTTCTGCACCTGTGCGCTTATCTCTGGTGGTGGTCTTGGAGTCGTATGGGATTAAGTAAGTGGTCTTCATCAAGGCTGAACTTTCACCTTGTCTCCTTGCATATGTCTCTGATGCCCTGGCTACAGTCCAAACCATAGGGCTGGTCTGATCCAGCTCTAGGGGTCCGAGGAGCTTTGTTATCTTGGTAGCCTTGTAAGTTTAGTGTACTTTGTCCTGTTCTGGCAAACATCCATCTCCTTATCACACATCCTTGCATTCTTTCATGTTGGTTTGTATGTAGACTCTGCCTTTCCTTCACGAGCAGTCAGTACAGTACATCACAAAATGTGCAAATACTAAGTGATACACAGGATCTAAATATCTATTTCTAATTCCTAATCCTGTGTATCACCATAATAACACAAGGTTTAACCTAATTCTTAATTCATTAGGCTATTAGTATGTTCATAAAAGATTGATTCAAATTGAAAAGAGGCTGTGCTTTTGCCCTCTGCATGGATGGCCATGCAAGGCTGAACTATCTGTGTCTGTGTAATGATGCCATTTTGGTTTTTACCTTTATTGTTTAATATATTTTCTCTGTATTCTTTACATATATATTTGTAACCTATTGAATTAGTGGCTAGTTTTCCCAGTAGTTTTCTATGTCCTTTCCCTAGGCAGAAAGACAAAATATATTCCAAAGCCTCTGTTCTATCTTGGCTCTCCCTGGCTACTAAGGCCAAAAAACACCTTTTTGACACACATTTTCATCAACAAAATACAGTCCCATCTAAGTGGGGAGAAATTAGAAGGGGCTTGGACTGGGAGGGAACTGCATAACCACTTGTGCTCCTAATTTGTGCTTTTCTGCCAATTATGCTAATTTACCAAAGTTATAAAATTGTATGCACCCTCGTGGGGAGTGGGCTGTTGTGGACATTTTTCCATAACTGCCCCTGGCAGCTTTCAATAATGATCCACTTTTACATTACCTGCCATACCAATATCTTGGAAGTGTGTGTCGTTTCATTTCTAGGTTGAAAAAGGCACTGCTACTTTAAGTGGTTTTCTCACCTTAGATTTCCCATTCTGCTGTGCGAATAAGAGCATATGGTGCACTTTTCTGCTTTGTGTGATGAGTTCAGCCTGCAAACAGAAATCTTGAGCTTCACAGCTGCCTTTGTGAGTGAACGCATTAAAGGGTATGCAAGAGGCAGCCATGAAGTTACACCTTGCCAGAGGGAAAAAAACTACAATGGAGTGCTGGGGAAAGTCAGTGGTGCTTTCTGCAAGCTGTCCATGTATAAGCAGAAGTGGTACTGAGAATCTTAAATGTGTCTTAGAAGGACAGCATCTGCTGTGGGAACTGGAATGGTTCTGCCTGACTGGTTGTCAGGCCAGAGGTTCTATGTAACTGTCAGAAAAATTGAGCTAACAAAAAGTCCAGTGATATTGAATTTTTTTCTTGCTCTTCTGTTCAAACCTTTTGTCTCTTAGAAGAATAGGTATGTAAGTGAGCTTTTTCTCTTTTTTTTCTCTTTTTTTTTTGAACCTGTCTCTCCTTTTTTTTCTTCATAGCTTTTCCCCTCCCTCTCTCTCCCCCTATCCAGGATTTTTCTTCAAGGCTGATGCTGCTTTGAGGGAGCTAGACCAGATGCCTTCCAGAGATCCCTTCCCATCCACCTTGTTTGATGGCTTTGTTATTCAGTGTCTTTGTGGTTCTGACATCAGAAAGAGGCTGGGCACATTGGGAAGAAAGCTGGGGAAGATGGACATGCCTACTGAGCACCAGACAGATACTTTCATGTATTTGTAGCAGTGGGAATAGTGAAAGCTTTTCATTTAAGCATTGTAGAGGACAGTTTTCTGGGAGTGATGGAAAAGGAATTTCCTATCTAAAATGGTAGCTTTTTTTTAAAAAAAAATTATTTTATTTTATTTTTATTTTTTTTTTTCCTAGGTAGGGAGAGCTGCAGGGAACTGTGTGAGAGGAGAGACTCAAAACATGAGCCATGTGGTGGTAAAACAGTTGTGCATGTTGGGAACACTCACCAGACAGAGGGGACTGGGTGGAATGGCCACCATGCTGTGAATCAGATACTGTAAATTCTCTCCTAGAGAGAGAGAGATACTGGTGCATTCCCCCCATCCCCTTGGCTGGAAATATCACTGAGCTCTATGTGAAAGTAGCAGAGCAGACTTCTCACTCTGTAGAGAGTGGGATGGCTTCAGTTTTCATAAAAGCAGCTAGGGATTAATGTGACTGAGAACAAGAGAGCAGTATTGAGAGGTGTCACCTTGGAGGTATCATGGGAAATGATGGCAATGTGGGCACAATCATACAGAAATGGACATCTTTTCTGTTACTGGAAACTTGTCATAGTGACCTTGGGGATCTTATAATACAATCAGACTTCACCCTTTCTAACACAGAAAGATGCACTGAAATCCATATTACATGGAGCCCCTAGCTACGCCCTTAGCCGTGAGTTGCAAAACTGTTACAAGTAAGTCCCTGACACAGGAAAGGACTGCTAGTTACATATCCATAGTGAATCCTACCTTTCAAACAGCAACTTTAGGGTGTGAAAACATGGAAACTACTTTCCTTCTATTTCCTGTTCATCTTGTCATTAGTAATGCATTAATCTCAAGTCACTGACTACATTCACTTAAGAGAACATCTATGGAATATTTCAGTGGAAAAAATGCTGACATTTGTCGAAAATTCCCTGCTTCCTAGCACAAAGATTTTCCTACCCATAAAGTGGTTAATGCAATGGAAATTGCTACTGCATAGAAGGCTAATACTTTCTTACTGATGTCATTGATAGATATAGAAAGATTTGCACCAAGAAGGCTTTTATTTCAAAGGCAAAATAGAAAATTCCATTGCTAGATCTTGAGAAACTGTTATGCTTTACAAAACTTCACAGTTATAATTCAGAGCATCTCAGGCAGAATTTCCTCATTCATTCCAAATATGTAAAGGCCTGAAAAGCAGGATTTAATTTCTCTGACCTGTTATTAACCTCATCAAGCCCTTGTAGCTTTGGCAGGGTGTGTAACTATGGCTAGAGGGCAAATAGATAGATTACTTCTGTATTCTGGTGTATGAACAGGCACTGAGCAAATGGGCAGAAGGTCATACAAAAGAGGGATACATTGGGTGACATACACTGGATTAACCACCAGAGGAGCTGGCATGTTCCTGAAGCTGATGTTCTCACCAGCTCTTCTTCTGCATCGCCTTGACTGTGTCCAGTGCACACCAGTTTGTTCTGAGACTGGGCTGTGAAGGCTAGGAACCAAAATCAATGTGTAAACCTGATGTTCTCCTGTACTAAACCTGAGCTGTGCTACTTAGTAGACATCAATCCTTTCCTTTCATGGTTTACTATAAAGTAGATTTCAATTTATGCTTCGATCTTAGTGGGAAAATGGAAAAGAGAAAAATCCTACAACTTAGTTTAAAAAACTGCAAACACTTGAAAAATCACTCTGTGTATTTATTCTTCAGCAAACTCAAGGCACTGTAGTTGTGAACAGTTTTGCTTGCTCACCTTTGAAACTACAGAGGGCTCTCTACAAGTAGATGAACTTACAACTGCTCAGACCTATGATCCTCTGTTGGAAGGAAGGAAGAAAGGAGTAGCAATGGGGAGGTATAAACCCGAAAATTCTTAGCCTCTTGTCTTGGAGGGAAAAAAATCCACAGAGCTCTCAGTATTTATTTTCCCCTCTCCCTTTTTTGAATATAGTATCAGCAAGAAATGCTTTGGATTGTGTCTCTGAATCTTGGCTTACATTTCCTTTTAAGGATCCCTCTGTGACACGGCAGGATCCATGTGTTGGACACTGGCTTAATGTTCCCTGGAGCACTGGAAATAATTTTCACAACAATTCAGAGCTCCAGGAGGCGGCTGCAAACCACAGTGATACATGCCATGGGATGTGAGAGCGAGCAAGCCTGGCTGCTTTGCTGTAGCAGCAATTTGTATTTCCAGTATAATTTGTGACCAGGCTGGTGAAACCAGATTGGAAGGGGAGTGCTAATAAGTACTTCTTCTAATGCTCAAACATGTTTCTCAACTGAGATAGGAAAAGGTCATCTGTGACATGTCATGATGGAGCTCTGGGGTGGCAGTAGCCTGTAACGTGTAGGAGGGGCAAACAGCTGAGGAAAAACTGCTTTATCTATGAGCTGTGCCATATTTAGTGCATCAGACCATGACATTTACTTCTCCCGGGGTGATTGGGAATTTCTTGGGAAAATCATGTTACTCTGACATCTGCTTGTGCTACATAAAAAGATTTTAACCTCACCTGTTTTTAAAAAAACACCTTGTCTTCCATATGTGTGCTTTCACCTGCTCCCTTCCCTCCCCAGGAGTGCATTTCTTTAACTTTGTGGTTATGAGGAGAGATCTTTGAGGTTAGCAAGAACAGCGACTGCTGATGTGGACTCTTTCTGAAGGGATAGGATCTTAATTGCTCATTCTAAGTTTGTCTTTTCCAGGTACAAAATAAATCAATCTCAAGCTGTGTAGCTATTGAGAGGAGACATTTCAGTGTAATAGAGAATGCAACTTAATGTGTGAAAATGGTATACCTTGAAAATCAATTCCATGTCAAAACAAGGTGTTGATTATTTTTACTTATTATATTTATGAGGCACTAAAGGGCAAACCACAGTATGTAATTAGGTCAACATTGGTCTATTGCATGTGCATACAGCCAGTTAATTATACATTGTACTTTGCAATGCTAAATGTACCGCTGAGGTCAAGTAACTGCTGATATATTTTATTGTAGGCTGAAGAATGGATCTTGTATTACAAGATTAAGATTAATCCACAGAATTAAAACAGGTTCAGAACCGCGGCAATTGATTTCAAAATGATTTATGGAGAATGTATTATGTCACTTTCCTCAATAATGATATTGTACTTCCTTTACTGCATAAAACATTTCAGGATGTGGATGCATTAAGGGATTTATATCATTACTGTGCAGAATATCTTAAATAAGAGTGAGAAAAGCATACTGAGACCAATATGCTTTTGGTTGTCAGCCTAGGAAACCATTTTGTACAGAAGAGAAAAAGGAGCCACATTCTTGGTACTCTTGAGAAAGAGGATAGAACCATACATTAAACTCTTTTGGTTTACCAGTACCAAAAGTGTAATGAACATCTGTCTCTGTTTAAGTGTATATTTCACCTAAGAAATTGCAGAATGCAGGTATTGGACAGAGTAATTTGGCTGAGAGTCTGAGAACAGGCAGGCACTCTTTGCATAGGCATATACCAGGTGCCATTACAGTTTGCTTCTGCTCTGCTGATATACATAACTCCCTGATGATTTGAGAAAATTGATGTGCAGTTTTTCTGGGTAAATAATTATCTTCATTCAAAAGCCTGATTTATTTTTTATCTTATGGGCGTTTAAAAATCTTTCCTTGAAGAAAACACTGAATCTTCATATCTTTTACAGACACATCAGACCGAATCCTCTTTCTTTCATTACATCCACTACAAGTCCACTACAAGTGGAAGTACTGACAGTGCCACCATTAACTCACAGATGCTTTAAATAGAAACTGTGAAAAATAAAGAACAGTGGTGACTCTGGTGCATTAGAGACAAGAAAAGTCATCTGATCTCCCTGTCTGCTGGAAGAGGAGTGTGGCTCACTACCAGGTACCCGGAGCACTTTGTGTCATTCACTTTATAGTCAAATGTCCCTGCTTAGTCTCTCCTGGAGCATGAGGACACCAAAAGAATTATGGCATGTTTGAGCCATACTATGAACTCCCTTGTAGACTTCTTGCTTGCCCGTGGGACGGTCACACAGGCTCAGTCTAGTATTGTACAAGGCATTCCAAACAGCTTGATAAGACCTTGGCTGTGGTCAAGGAATTCCTGCCTCCATGAAACCATTCTGTCCCATACAGTAACCTTAGTTTTTTATCTAATTTTTAGTGCACTTTGGGTTCCATTATGAAGAAAACCCATTCACAGTGCAACTTTCTGCAGTCCTGGCAGATTGATAGCAGTTCAATGGCTCTCCAGCCTTTACTCCCTGTTAAAAGGAGGTAAAAATATATACTTTAGAGGTAAATGCTGTTTGTCACTGCAGTGCCTTCTCTGTCTTGCCTGCAAATATTCATCATTTCACAAGGCCAGAAGCCTCAAACTAATGTCTTTAGAATATTAATGTGAGAAAACCTTAGAGAACTCCTTGGGATTAACTGAGTTTCAGTCTGCAGGTTTCTATTTCAGTCTGTTATTCTCTCTGTTGAATTTTATTTGTCCCTGGTGACTTATCTTTTTGCAATTATTATTTGTACTTTTCCAAGTGTATGAGGTTGTTTAGGAAACTGTTTTTGATACTTATTCCTGAAGGTGTGGTGGTGTGCGACAGCAGCATACCTGGTTGTGTCTCTTGCTCTGTTCCTCACCACTCTGACCTCCTTCCAACAGTGACTCTGCTCCTTTTAAGATTTGGGAAATTACTTTTTTTCTCTTCCCTCTTACTACACAACTTGCTGATGGTCTGAGATAGTTGCTGTGCAGTTTTCCTGGGTAAATAAAAGCCTAAACTGACAATAAAAGCCAGAGATCCCACAGAGCATGAAATCCCCTTTTCCATTTTTTTTTTTTTGAATCTGCACATCTGGTGCTGAGTTTCAAAAAAGGAACACTGCACTTGGGGAAGGTGTTTTTTGTGTGTTTTTTTTTTTTTAATTTAATTTTTATATTCTTNTGTGTATTAGAATAGGTGGCACCTTGAATGTAGACCAAGTTGGATAAATTTTATGATGAGCTTTACTTTAGTCACATATGCCTGCTCCCTTTTATGCATGGGCAAGATTTTAGCAGGTCTTCTTTCAGCCCCTGCAAATTTAAATGTAGTTTGCACCCAGTCTTTCTTCTGGTCGCTTTGAGTAGTTTGATAAATTCTCATCATCAGAGTCTATTACCTTGGAATCATTACATGGGAGTACAAAAGATGCAGAGGTGGTCCAGTGTCATTGCTCTGCTAGCTATCACAAAATAGTGAGCAACTCTGTCCTCTATCCAGAAAAAAAATCTTGGGAAGGTGCTAGACATCTCTGCTATCAACTGACATTGCCACTTTAAATCAAGTGAAGCAGACACTGCAGATAATGTCTTACTGCCACAGAGCAGGTAACCTTGACAAACCTAGAGGGAACAAATTTTAAGTCAGGACTGAGACACACACTGGCAAGACCTGTAGTAAAAGAGAGTCTGGTCTTGTAGCTATCACCTGTGGCTGCAGGTATTTGGACATATGTCTCCAGCCTGTGAATTGAATGACAGCCTCCATGAATACGAAATTCTCCTTTCAAGTTTTGGAACACTCTTGACATGGAGCCATTTGAAAGCACTTCTCTTATTTTCTTTGTTCTTGTCCCTCCCACAGCAGTATGTCTCCTCACAAGAGCACCCAGTCTGTCCCTTGCCCTACAGACTCCTTTTGGGGGTGTCTCAGCATCTCTGGGGAGAAGCTTGCTAGTGTCAATTAAAAGTGACATTTACTGTCTGATGAATTCTATTTCCTCGTACAACAATTTGGACTACAGTGTATTAAGGGCTGAAAGAAATCTGGACAAAAGCAGAGGGAAGTTGGAATTAAGAGGATTATGAAATTCACCAATTTTCTGAAATGAAATTGGCATATTGGTATGTTTTCTGGCATAATTGCAATACTAAACTTACAAATCACACTCCTAACAGACTTCTGAGGCTTTCAGATGTTCCATATTCTAACTGTCCAACCTATCATGCTCTGTATGTCTTTGGAAAGTGCATTGTAATGGAGATTGTGGCACTAGCACAATCTTGAGCAATGACTCCTTGTGGGATTTATTTAATGCAGTCCAGATCTAGAAAGATGTGGTTAACCTTCTGGAAGACAGAGTATCCACACAACACATGGATTGCAAAGGGTACCAGGAGTACTTCATATCACCCACTTCATTGACTAGTGGCCCTTTTCACTCCCTTTTTGAGTAGAATAATACTTGAGGAACTACTGTAGGTCTGAGTCATGCTATGAGCTCCATTGTTGACTTCTTGCTTGACCCTGGACTGGTCAGAGATCACAGTCAAATTGTGGGAGGTATTCCGGTCCACAATAATTTCCTGGCCATGAACATGAGTCTGTTAGAATGAAATTGATCCTTTTCTACTAAGATCTCTTTGAGCCTGAAAGGCGTCCTGGCTTCCACATGGTGAAAGCAAGCACTTGACTAGTTAATACCACAGAATAGCAGTGGCAGGTTCAGCCATTGAAGGCCTGTTTGTTCTCCCCACAGCTAAAAAAAGGATAATAACAGTATTGCACCTTAAAAATGTGTTGCTGTGTTGATAGGGAAGAAGTCAGTCAATTTCACTTGCATAGCTATGTAAGAATGCCATATGCAGCCCACATAATAATTTATCTCCTATGCCCCATTTCATGTACTGGCCTGCTACCAGGAGCTCTGTGTTAACTTACCTGGAGGAGAACACCCTTCCTAAACATGCTGTGTTTTAAGCTATTGCTGAATGAAAGGATTTGAATAGCAAAGTGGCCAAACTTGTTGATGAAAATAGTGCTGCAAGTAGCTTGAGACAGTTGGGCAACATGATGGTAAATTACATTCATTGTTGCTGGCTGCAAGGGAATACAAATCAGATGGAACAAATTAATCTCCTTATATACATCAATGGCTTCTGAATTAGTTGTCACCTCCCAGGGAAAAAATAAGCTATAGTTTACGTGGTGGAAGCTCAATGAAGATGTCTGTTCAATTTTCAGCATCAAAAATTAATAAGCTGTTGAACAGCTTTAAACTGAGGCTAGGGAACACCACAGAAGCAATGTTCTGCACTACATATTTTCTGCTTTGGGTAGATGTATATTTTAGGCTCCTCTCATTGCTCTCTTAGAAAACAGAAAAAGTCAAACTCCTGAGAAGAAATCAAGGAGACATCCCTGGAAAAGCACAAAACTGGGCAAAATTGATAGCTGCTATCCAGGGAATAGTTGCACAGGGGGCATTTTCCCCCAAAAAGTCAAGGAAGGAGCCGCATTCTTCAGGCTGTAGTCAGCTTTGGATTACCATGATTTGTCTTGTGACAATCAGACTTTTGGCTGAGGTAAACCCCCATGCCCAACTCTACATTTTTGGTAATGAAAAACATACTTGGTTTGGGCCATAATATTGAAAACAAAAAAGTGAGTAAAATTCCTTCTCTTATTTTTTTTTTAATTAAAGCCTTTACTATTAAATTTTTCTAAAAATATTATTTTTATTGTTTCCTTTTATCTGTTTGAATCTCTTAAATTTATTGTTATTTTATGGAAAAGAGTGTTGATCAGTAGTTAGATGAGGCACATTCCTTTTTATAATAGTACATATAAGTGCATATTTTGTTGTAGCATAAGGTTTCTCTTTCCCTGAAGCAGTATTTTTTGGTTCTTATAGGAGTTAGGTTCCTAATGGGAGACATTTTGACAATTCTTATGTTTCTATGAACTGCAACTTAATTATAGTCTCTCTGGGAAACTGATGGGCTTTCATACAGGATTTTTCTTGCTGCTCTTAACATTCTTTCAAAAATCTTGTTTTCTTGGCTGTCAACCAAAAAGTATAGATGAATTTGATTTTTTTCAGCTTTATTTTATTTAAACACAGAGAACATAAGGTATCAGATAAGAAATTATGAGATACCTAAAGGTTAAAGTTTAAGTATTCCCACAATGTATTAAAGATTACAAGATAATGACAGTCTAGTGGTGGGCTAAGAAGGGGGAAAGTTAATGGACTGTGAGATTAAATTATGCATCTAGAGGGTGCTCAGCTTGTTATTGACAGGTATTGATTCCAGAAATAACTGTTCATTTTTAAAGGTGTTTCTCTCCTTTGTGCTGAGCTGATCAGCCTCCTGGAAGAGGTCCTTTAAGGGCATTAGCACGAGTTACTTTTTTGCATATAGAAGATTAGTGATATAATAGGATAGTTGGTTTTCACAGATTTTTAGTGAACAGTAGTTGGGGACAATGGCAGCTTTGCTATCAGACATATTTTGAGAAGGTTATGTTAAATAAGAATTGAATTTCATTACTGATATCAAGAAGGCCGAATGCTCTCAAATCCACGGGATTTCAGGATTCTTAT
Organism: Sterrhoptilus dennistouni; assembly: GCA_013397095.1. Taxonomy (NCBI): domain Eukaryota; kingdom Metazoa; phylum Chordata; class Aves; order Passeriformes; family Zosteropidae; genus Sterrhoptilus; species Sterrhoptilus dennistouni. The sequence goes on from VWZU01013041.1 coordinate 60,690, forward strand.
TCGACTGTCTTTAGGGAGAAGCTTTCAGCGTTTTTCATAAAAACATAGAGTGGTGGAAAGCAATCTCTGAAGGTCCACAGTATAGCCTTCTGCTCCAAGTGGGATTTCTGTCAGCACGTCTGTGTGTTTGCCTAGTCAAGCCTTCAAAACTTCAAGAATGAGATGCCACAGCACTCCTGTGTATCATATCCCAAGAGCTATACTGCTTTCTACTATCATTTTTCTTTGGAAGGATTGGACAAAATCAATAAGACTCATTCAAAAAGAGGGGACTAGGTCTGCAATTTAACTCTTCTTTTGCTTGTTTCAGATATATGGATTCATTTTCCAACCTGATATATTGATTTGTTCAGTTAATTCATTTTAGTTATCAATTCCTGTTGCTTGAGCTTCCTTTATTCTCACATGAGGCTCTCTTACCTTTTAGCAGGAGTTTTTGTTCATGAATAATGTAGAAATTGAGCACCTAATAGAGATGGAATCTGGAAGCTGTATTATTACCCTCACAAATTTGTGTTTTGTAGAAAATGGAGAAATAAGAAATACAAAAGCCCTGTCCCCTATAAAGATCAGTAGTGATGCTGACTCAGCCTGCAGAAAGTCCTGCCATAAATGTGCCTTTTCCATTCAATAATTTTTTGAGTTCCTCTTGAAAAAGTGACAAAGATTTACCCCCATGCTTTGAATTGCTCTGACAATGGGATGTGGCCATGCAAATGCCTGTGGTACTTGGTGGTTATAGGGAAATCTCAAGTGGTATTCTCCCGAGGTGATCTTGTTGGACATGGTTTGTCTGTTTCAAAAGGATACTGCATTCCAGCACCTTGCAGGTCCCCTGACATTTAAGAATGTGCTGGAAGTCAGGGCCATCTCTATGCACTTGCTTGCAGAGATGCTGGTAGCACAAACCTCCAGCAGAGGCTGTGAAACCGGAACCATGCAGGTGCATCCTCTCTTGGTGCATCCACCTGCACTGGTTTCTACTTGCTTGGGGCAGATGGGGAAGGTGCTTCCTCCTTTCTGACTTAGCGTCTTACTCTGTTCCTGCCATCATAAAACCACCATCCATCCCTCTTATTTTCTCCTCTTTGTGCCCTTTCCTGACTTTTGGTATAGATACATCCAGGTGATAATATTTCCAGCAGGGCTGCTGTGTTAGCAGCATGAGACAGAGAGAAGAGGCAGATGCAGAGCTGCAATCCTCTCTCTTCTTTCCTGCTCCTGGGAGGCTGCATCTGGGTAGTGATAGGGTGGCCTCACCATCTTCCCCTTTTAGATTTTCCTACCCTGGATTTCACAATAGACCTTTCATGAAAGTGCTTATACAGCCCCTCTAGCCAACCTGATGGATTTTTCACTCCCACCTCCTCAATTGTAACATTTCTTAATGATCCTCCAGTGGCCTCTGATGTGACAGCATCATTTAACTGGGACATCACCATGGCCTTTTCAATGTACTAAACCAGGTGATTGACATGAGGGGGAAACCAGCAAAGCAGGTAATGCACCAGTTCTTCTGAACCCTCTGCAGCACTGCCTGAGGAAAATAAACCCTTAGCTGTGTCAGGCACGGCAGAGATAGATGAAACATGCATGGGTGAGCCTCTAAAAGGACTCTCTCCAGAAAGACAGATGAGGAATAACTAGGGGCGGGAGTAAAGTGTGGCAGCTGTATTTACTCTAGCTTGCTCTCAGTATTAGTTTTATGACTCGAAATTACAGGGCGATACTGCTGTGAGGAAGAGACATCTGAAAAGCTAAGCGGGGCTCTTTTCAAAAACAGCTAACAGCAGGGGATGTTCATTGCTCTGTGCCTCTGTGTTTGCTCTGAAGATAAATTAGATATTCTGAAACTTTCAGACTGAGGGACACAGTTGCATTTTTAATAAATTTATGCAAATATATACACTCACATATATACATATACATATACATATACATATACATATACATATACATATACATATACATATACATATACATATACATATATATATAAATAAAAAAATAAACATGCATTCAAAGCTTTGCTTCTGCTCTC
>VWZU01013041.1:64695-83725 GCA_013397095.1 Sterrhoptilus dennistouni
TTCTCCTCTCTTCTTTTCTTCCGAGTAATGGCTTGTCCTATAGTGGGTGTTGGAACAGTCTGATGCAGTCCCAGAGTTTTATGACAAGGCACGGTCTCAGCATGAGCCACTTCATCATAGTATGTTGTAAGCTTGCCTTCCTGGGACTCTGGGCAGGACTGGGTATGATGGTATGCCTAAGAAATGCATGGAATGGGACAGCTTGCAACTTTACATGGATTCCACTTCTTATGAGAAGCAATATCATTCTGGAATGAAGAATGTTAAGAGGAAAATGAATATGAAAAATAAACTCCATGCCCAAATTGGGCACCCACCAAAGTCAGAGGTTGCAAATTGCAGTGGTCCTGATACTCTTCCAACTTCTTTTGTATTACTGAATCTACTGATTTTAATGTCATTAATTCTGATTTATAGCACTAGTGTAGGGACAGGAAATGGCATTGTCAGTTTGCAATATCAGACTGCTCCCTGAATTTGCACCCATAATTATGTTTTTAGAGGCAAGTTAAAGTTTCCTATTATGTCCACAGCAAGATCTATTTAAGAGATAGCAGTTGCACATCCCAAGAAAATTTATACTGCTGAGGAGTGAATCAGCTTAGAAAAAAGATAGAGAAGATCTGTATCTCTTTTCATCCCTCACAACTCCTAGAGACAATTTTTCAGGTTCCAGCAATGCCAAAAGCTTAATTTTTCTTTCTCTCTTCACATAAGAAAAATTCCTCACTTTTGTTCTGCATCACAATTCTGAAACATGATGTCCTGGAGCTTTATATTTGACATGCCTTGGAGAATGCCGTGAAGCTAATCTTACCTGGTAAAATCCTGCCAAGTTCCAGTGGGATTCAGTATCAGAGTAGAAGCAGGCGGGACAGAAGGAAGTGTGAACTGATGTGTGTGTATGTGTGTGTGTGTATTAGCCATCACACAGGATTTTTCTGTGATAGCTGGTGCTGGTAGTGGAGCAGATGGACAGGATACCCCAAAATCCTTTAGATCACCTGATAAATCTGCTTTGGAAAGGCTGTTCACAGAGAATCTGAAAATAAACTGACTTCCTCAAACTTCAAACCACAATGTTACTCTTGGGATAAAAAAAAGCTTTTACTGCTACTTTGATGATTTCCTTGAGGTTTCTTTTTGCTGGAAACAAGCTCAAGCATCTTTTTCCCATTTCTTCTGTTACCATTCAGCTTTCCTAAATTTCCCATCACTGGCACCTTTTTTCATTCAGAAAAACGGGAATCCTTAAAACTTTTGGGATGTCTAGTCTTTAATGATATTCTAGTTTGGAAACATTTCAATGAAAAAGTTGGTGTAATATCTATCTTTTTCACATAGAAAAAGACTTCTTTTCAACTCAGCTGGTCTGGAAAAGAGAGAAATTTGCAACGTGTGTCACAGACAGCTTTGTGCTAAGACCATATGCATTTGAGCAATAATCTCAAAAAAATCATCTCAAGTTTTTTCTGAAGACTGAGAGACAATTTGTAGATGAGGACTGCTCTCCCAAAGATTACAGGTACTGAAATATAATTACATAACCCCTCAGAGCCTGCCTTTAGTGTCTGACATTTTCCAGAGGAGAGTTTATTTTAAGGTTTTCTGTCTGGTAGTACTTGAACATGCAGTGTCTGACTTATGAGTCCAGGACAATTTTTATTTTATGTGAATCTGTAAAAATTAAAAGGATGTAAGTATAGCGGTGTCTGGCAAAGGAATGTTCTCGCTACTAGGAAAATTCAGTTGACGTATTTTCTCCTGATCCTTATTCATATACCAGGAATGACAGTCCCTGCTGTGGTGACAAGGGCTGTCTGAACAGCCAGGCCCATCTCTGTCCCTTCTGCTTTCCTCAGGGCACTCAAGCTTTGGAAACCTCTATGTGCATAGCCCGAATACATCCCACCATCCCACCAGTGGCTGGAGCTGCCAGGGGGTCAGCTGTTGAGTACAAGCTTCCCTGGCTGCTGCAGATGTCAGCAGGGTTTCTGCTCTTTGGATTTGGCCTATGGCTCAAAGGATGCATCACAGGATCAGCCAGGAAGACTTATGCTCTTTCACTGTCCTCAATATTCAAAAGAAACCCAATGATTAGCCAACCTTTTTTGATGTTCACTTGTGGGATACATATCAGCTCACAACAGGGACCTTCTTCATGTGCTTTTATCCCTGATGCTCCAGGGATTCTGTTCTGAATCTGTCTACAAATAAAAGCAGGAAGGGAAAAGAGACAGAATGAGTCCCTAGTTCCCATCACAGATGGCTGATAATTAGTGTACTGGTTCCATCTCCTTAAAAACATAGCAAAGATAGTTTTCTGGTGACAATGTGTTTGACTTCAAGCTGTTTTGCATCTCAGTAATGCTCTTGGAAAAACACAGAAAGAATTTCTACCTCTGAATAAAAATAAACACTTGGAAGTTTATTTGTACTTATTTATACTGGATCAAATATTACATGCCCTTCAAATTTATTATGTGGGAAATTTTGTTGGAGCGGGATCTGCAAACTTATGGAAATATGTTAGGAATAACTGCCAAAACCTTTTAGACATTAATATCATAATAGACCTTAAAAGTAAATATGTGTTATATTAAAAGCCTAGATGGCTGAACCATGAGGCACTTTTAGATTCTGGTTTAACACTCTCATCTTAATACATGTTCTGCTCTCACTCAGGAATCACGTTCTGCTGTGGTTTCTCCTCAATCAATTTAGCTGATTCAGTCCCACGGCTCCAGGTGTGGATGGTCTGTCCCACTACAGCCCTCACGGGTAGAGCAGTGCTACTCACAGGCAATGCAAGGCATGCAGGCTTCTAGTGGATAAACTGCTACCCATTCTCAAGTATCTACCTCCACCTTAAATACTTCCCAGACAGATAAAAATCCTCAAACACTCTGTGGTTTACAAAGTTTTGTGGAGAACACCAAATTCTCTAGGGAAGCAGGACATAGGGCCCCATTTTGTGGAGCTTTGTTTTCCTTTGCAACACCATTCTCGATCACATCCTTTAGTCATCTCTTGTCATCATCTCTCACCGTGTTAGAAATGATGTGTCTTCCATATTTTTCTGCCTCACTTTTAAAATTATGTTTCTGCTAAAGGGAAATGTGGATACTATCACCAGTATCTTTGACAAATGATGAGGCTAAGGCCAGATCCTGTAGGATGTCTATAGCAGTCTTGGAATTTTACCACTTCTTAAGCCAGCATCTCACTGTTGGGAATTACTCTTTTTTCTTGCTGCAGTTCAGCTGAAGAAGTTTAACAGTACAACTACTTGGATGAAAATCATGTTAAGATGGTTTTCAGTATGCTCAAGAATTATTCAGATGATAATGCAGCTCTAAGTAAAATTTGAGGTTTGCTGTGAAAGCTTAATTTTAGTTAAATGTCTGTGGGACAGATTCTGACTTCACATCTATTGAGAGATCAGCTAATGCTGAGTGAGATTAAAAGCTGTCAGCCTGGTCTCCCTCTGTGAAGACAAGATGAAAAATAACCAGACTATGCTGCTTCTGGGACCTGTGTATTAATCTTGCAACCTCAGTAATGAGGCATAGACTGGTGCTGTGTTTTTTGTTGTGCAGACAACACAAAACACAGTCTGACCATGCCAGGAGCAACCCTAGATCTGACCTCACTTGGTAAAGATCATCTGTTTGCCTTTGGGCATGTGTGTGTCCCTGGGTTTAATGCATTACCTCAACAATCCAAAAAGGCTTGTACTGAGGGTCAAGTAATATGCTTTGACCCTGTTGTTGTGCTTTAAACCTAAGAGGAAAACTAAGCACCAAGCAGCCTCTCACTCAGCCCTTCGCTATCACCTCCACCCCACAGTGGAATGGGGAGGAGAATCAAAATAAAACTTGTAGGTTGAGATAAGAACAGTTTAGTATTTGAAATCAAAGTAAAATACAATAACAATGGTAAATCATAGACAAAGTAATAATAATAATATTGGGAAAGGAAAAGACCCAAACAAGCTATACACAAGACAATTGCTCTCCCCTTTCCGACTGATGCCACCCTCTTGGTAATTTCCTCAGTTTATATAGTGGGCATGACATCCCATGGTGTGGAATATGCCTTCAATCCATTTGGGTCACCTGTCCTAGCTATGCTCCCTCCCAGTTTTGTTTGCATCACCCCTCCACTCCCTCTCTGGCAGAGCATGAGACAGGGAAAAAAGAAGTCCTTGATTTAGGATTAACATGACTCAGCAAAACCCAAAACACCAGTGTGTTATCAACACCCTTCTCATTCTGAATCCAAAACACAGCACTGGAACAGCTACTGAGGGAGCGGAAATTAACACTACCCTCATTGAAACCAGGACACCTGTATGTGTGTTGAGTAGGACTGAGATATGATCAGATTTTCTCAATGAAAGAACTATTGCCATACCAATTTCCTGCAGTGCTTTCTTTCTTTTATCATTTGTGACAAGTGCAATTGATGCCAGTTAAAAGCCTTCTTTTTATTAACTCAATATTGACTTAAAGTGCCTCTAACTCATTGTGTCTGATTTTTAAAGCCCTCCATGAATGCTAAGTTTTATTAACTAAGGAGTACAGTTATCATAATCAGATTTTAGAATTGAAAATCTCTGCAGTTTAGCGAGAAGCCAGTGACTGATTCCCCAGCCTCTACATGTGTCATAACACTTGCTTGCATGCACTTGTATTATATCAGACTAGTGAGCAGTAACAAGGCACAAGTTTTTGCTTCTCTGGAGTGGCTGTGAAAAAAAAAAAAAAGTCTCTTGGTATGCCTAGATAACAGCTTGCTGCCAGTCTCAAAACCTTTTTATCTTCTTCATTTATGTATTTAAAAGCAGACTGATCTTATTTTGGTTGGCTAATATTTCTGCCCAGCTTTTTGGTAAATCACCATAGGGGGAAAATACATATATCTGAGAAAAACTCTTTGCCAAGTTGAGCTGAATTCACTGGATGTTGCCAAAACATGAACTAAACAATTAAAGCAGTGCTTGGAAAAGGTTTTGGGAGACAGATTTCTGGAGTGCCCATACTTTTGGAAATGCAATTAAGCAGTGGACTGAACAGAGATTACTGAAGAAGGTGCTTTCTCAGAGTCTATATGGTTTTTTCTTTCCAAAATCAATCAGTGTTTAGGAAACTGCCTCCAGCTGAGGAAATGACTGTGTAGCTCCAATGTGGCACTGTTCTGGAAGTCTGAATGTGCTGGTTGAGATCACAGTGAAAGAGGGCAGCAAACAGCTGACAGACACAAAGAGGGCAGCTTGTTAGATATAAGAAGACCTTTCCATATCTTTGAACTTTTTTGTTTTGATTTAACTCTATGACAAACAAGTGTCAGCCTGAAAATTTTTGATTTCTTCGATTTATTATTTTAGTTGGTCATTTTGGATGGTTCTGGCAAATAGATGAAGGAAAATAACAATTTGTATACCCATTTTGAGCAAGGATGTTTAGCAGACAGCATGAAAGTGAGATTTGTTCAGTCAGTGCAGTTTGAACACAAAGGGAATGTTCACCATCAGCCATTAAATATCACAGCTGCTTTCCTGTGAAATCATATAAGGCACCTTCTAAGCATTTTTGTCATTATCAACTTACACTTATTGTATTGAACAGGAACTGAGGAGATAGAAGTAAATTATGCCTATAGAGTAAAAATAAGAAGCTTTCACATGATTCATTTCCAGCTCCCAGTTTATGAACCTGTCTGATCCTGAGGACATAATATATGTTTCATGATGCAGCATCCTGAAGCTCCCCTTCTCTCAGTGGAAAAAGGATTATTTTCTCCTGTGCAGATAATTTTAAGCTGGTATCAGTGTTTTTCACTGTGCAGCTTTTCCACTCAGGTATAACTTAGCTCATTGGTTTAATTCAGCTCTTGGAAGACAACTGGCTCACCTTCTGCCAGTCCTGAGCCTCTGCAGAGTGAGCTCTCCATCAGCTGCAGCAGGTGGAATTGGCATGACAAACTGTTTTTGAGGTGACAGTGCAGATTTTTTTCTTGTTGTGCTTGATAGAAAGGCTGCAAAACCTTCCCATTTCTCTGCCATGCCCCTCAAGCTTCCTCCAGGCCCTGTGCCACCAGCAAATGAAGACTGCAAACTTCAGTGCACCTCTGCAGTCAGACCTCTTAGAGGTATTGGCCCACTATTAAGAACTCTGCAGTGTATTTGAATTTTTCTTCTGTAATGAAAGGAAAGGTAAGAGTCACCATCAGCTGACTTGAAAGCAGAAGATGAAAACTGCCTTAGATTTTAAAAAACTGTGACATTCTGCATGGCAAGTCCCACTTGCAAAGATGAATGTTTCATTAATTTTTAAGGTTGTGAAGCTCTACTGGAACATTAACTAGAGCATTTGCTGTCTAGCCAATGCACTAATACCATGCAGCAGTCATAGTATTTTACTCTGTTAAAATAGTCATCAAAAACTTAGCTAAACTTAAAGTGGTGAAACATCAAAGTGCAGTGTTATTCTTATGAGTGATTACTTACAAGAAATTACCAGTTTTCTCACTGAAAAATTACAATGAACTACTCCTCGAAAAATACTGAATAATGTAAATCTCAATCTAAGATGCTGCCTAAGAGAGATGGGGTAAATTCTATTATTCATAAACATTGTTCTGTCTCTGGAAATTAATTATCTCTAAACCTCATTTTTCTCTATCACTATTCAATACCCTGTTGGCAGACAAACAACACCAGGTGGGCTAGATCTGACCATTGTATTAATGCAATGGTTTCTTCTCTTTCTTTAAAGTGAGTTTCTCAGACAATGTTGGAAATAACAAGAGGAAAGAGAGCTGATTATCTTCTTCCTCACTAGAGTTGTTATGTAGTCACCCATATAGTCCAAAAAATGCACTAAACTGTCTGACCTAATGGAAATTATTATATTAGGCAGAAAGAAGTCAGGAATAAACAATGTTTGTAAAGTTGGCTGGGAGCTTGTTATCTTTGAAAATTTGCTGAGCATATCTGGTTCCACTAACAATAATTTTCCTAAATCTCAGCTGTGGAATTTAGTTTTTCAGTTAATGTGAAATCTCTCCTGGCCCAGCATAACCAGTTTTTGCCAGAGAAAGGCAAAAGAACTCAGCAAACCAAGTAATCCCAAAAGAATCCAGAATGCAGATTTCTGTTGATATATCCAGGAGAAAAGGCCATTGAAGAATCTTAAGGAAGGATTTGTACCTTTTACTTGGGAAAGTTTTCTGTTAAAACAAAGCCTGTGTTACTTTGATTTTGGTATTCAGTTCCTTTCTAGAGTCTTAAAAATGAAGAGCCACACATGATTTCTATAAGGACACTTAGAGTAGGATGGAATAGCACATTCCTAAAATGTATATTTTATAAGCTGAATGCCAGTGCAAAAAGCATTTTGAGTTTATGTCATACACTTGCATCTTAGGTGATGCTGAGACCAACTTAAGTGTTAATTCATTCTGTTAAGTGTAATGATCCCAAGAACATTAAGCCAAACATTAAAAAACCCAACAAACCAACAATAAAGCAATCAAAAAAAATTACAGAATTGATGCTTTTCATCTCCAGGTTTGGAGAATCCAGGAGTGGTGCACTGCATGCTGTAATCCGAGTGTGAAATATCTCTGGGAAAGACCAGATGAGGATGTGGTTTGACTGTGCCAAGGCACAGTGTCTAAGTTGTGCAAAACTAATTCAAGAATGTTTTGTAAATCAGGAAATATCAGAAAAGAGACACCATCTAATCTCCCATCTGAGAGAATCTATTTTCAAGCATTCTACAGCATCCTCAGCACTGCATCTTCTGTTCCCTTAGTACATTCCATTTGTTTAATTGTGCCATTATTTGTTAGCCTTTTTTGTACTTATTGGCAGGTAGAAATCAAAATTTATTAGACTTTCATAAAGCTAGATTTTTTTATTCTGTTTATTCTTCCTGAAAATACAAGAATGCAACCTGTGTAGGAGGAAAGAGTACAGCTGCACTGCGGGAAGATTTGAAATGCACTTAAGAAAGGTATAAAACTACTTCATCCAAACCTACTCATATTTTCCTGCCTTCCTATTATTTCTGCATTTTAAATATATGTTATCCCTTTTCCAGAAGAATATTCTGGTGGTATTCTGAATTCCTCTCTTGTTGAAAAAGAATCCTTGGAAGAAATCTTTGTTGTTGAAACATATTTTCTGGTTGGCTTACGATGTTATAAAATTTTCTGACCTCCAGTATAAGCATTGCAAATTTTCCAAAATAGATTCTGCCACTGAAAAGTTGCTAAGCAACTAATCCTGTCTGATCTATTGTAGTTCAAATAAATGAAACAGACATATAGAAGAGAGTTTATAAACCTAATGGGTTGTAAAAAACAAACAAAGCTCTACCCATAAACAAATAGATATAATACGTATTTAATAGCAAAATAAATAACTGAAGGAAAACAAAAGAAAACTGCCAAACCCTCCTGCTCACAAGATGTATTTTAAGACATTTTAAGCAAAAGCAAAAAAGGGTCAGCATCGTCACTTCACAGGTCCAGATTAGCTGTCACTTCTGTCTGCTCTTTGGCATCCTTAATGGTTACTTAATGCCCTTTTTTGCTGGGTATTTTTCCTTGCATGATATAACAAGTGTTACTCAGATAGTTAAAAATAAGTTCTTATTCATCTTTCAGATGAGTTGTCCTTTTATTATTTTTTATTTTTATTTTTATTTTTATAAATAAATAAATAAATAAACTTTAAATTTAGCTCTAGAGTCAGGAGAAAGCTTCTCTGGGCTTCCATGCTCTGCTTCCCACCGTCCCTGCCATTGTTCTGTTGTTGCAGTCTGGCCTCCAGAGCTGGGCAGTTCAATCCAGAAGAAGGAGGAGATGGGGCTCCTTGCTGAGACTCAGAGGAGGTGCCATGGACTTCAGACAGCCCTCCAGAGACCCATCATGTTTGCAGCCAAATAGCTTTTACTGTTTGAGGCAAACTATGCACATTTTTTTGTCAACTCGGGTGATTGTGAGGGTTTCTTTTTCTATGTTGCTTTGCCTCCTGCAAGTTCATATTGTTAGATGGATAAAACTTTAGCTTTTATTTTGAGGCCAAGGCCCTGACAGCATCAGCTGGTGCCATAGTTTTCTCCCCTAATTACCTGTGCCTGTGATTTTGAATCTCAAACCTCTGTAATTTATATTAACAACTGTAAGATTATGCTTATCACTATAATCCTTTGGATGCTTTCACCACTACAACACATTGTGGATTCTTCTCTTCCATGATCAGGTCTTCAGTACAAGATAATTGTCACAAAATTTCTTGCATATTCTTAAGGAAAAGGAAGCTGTTTTTATTATACTCAATCTTTTTGCAGTTTGATTTCAGGTCTTTCAAGCTTTCACACTCACTGGTGCCAGGATGTCTGTGGTCTGGTTGTGGTACTTGGGTGAAGCACTAGCATAAGGGGCTCTGTCTGCATCTTTTGGCTACTGCTTGGCTAGTAACAACAAAATGTGTTTTGGACTGATGTTTTACATCCAATAGGAAATATCAGCTATGATGTGCTAATGTTTTGTCTCAATTCACTTGCTTCACTTTTCTTAAATCTTGTGTCAGGTTGCTGTCCATGACTTTTCTGTCTCGTATTAAATACATGAGACATGTCTATAGCCCTTTCCTGTTGGTCCAGTGGACAAAAAGGAGGTATAAGGGATACATCACAGCCTTTTAGCTATTCTGCTGGTCTGAGGATTGCAGGTCTTCTGCTGATAGACTGTCTGACCTGTGGGCTCCTCTGCCAGAAACAGGATTCACACCAACTCGAATTCTACAAATTGTTACATATTTCTGTGCTGATTTATGATCAGAGTCACAGTTCTTTATTTACAGTCGTAGGCCTGGGAGGCGTCTCTGAGGTGAAATGTTGGTAATATGAAAACAGAAAATAAAATTTCACAGTTGTACTGTGAAGTTGTGTATTTCTTTATATGCTGCAAAAGCTACATTGGAGTCTTTAAAGTCATTATTAGAAAGACAGAAGAAAACTTAAAAGTGAAAATAGTGATTTTAAGAAAAGTTAATGGGAAACAAAATAATCCCAGTAGCCCTCTTTCACCATTCTCAGTAAGATGTTGGTCCTCTTCAGGCCTGACTCAAAGCTATGACTTTTCCACTGACTTGTTTGACCCAAGCCTCTGTTTTATTTTAGTGTAAAAACTACTCGATCTAAGGTAAAGGCAAACATATAAGTCAGAATTAAAATAGGCACCTCAAATCACATTCTTTTCTCATTATTATTCACTTGAGAAACAACTTCTGTTCCAGCCTTGTTAAGTTGTTTGACAGAGAAATCAGTCACTCCTTAGAAAAAAAGGAATGGAAATGAGTTATTTCTATTATCTCCTGGTGTTTATGCAAGATTCCCCTTAAGCACTTACAAGAATGAAAGCTTTTCATCTAACACTTTAATTCTGTACACCTTTTCCCTTGGACCAAGAAAATAAAATAATAGTGGCACTTAATGAAAGGGAAAAAGCAATCACTGGAGAGGAAACACTCCAGGAGCAGGTAACTCTCACAACTTATTGAATATAGTCAGCATAATTATTAGACCTTTTTAATGACTATCATTGCATGTGAACTCTATTCATGGAAATTCCAGGTGCTCATCTGGAAAGAGTTTCTTTCATAGCACAGGGAGGAAGACTAGGGATTTGAAAAGTGTGTTTTTAAGACAGGTTTTCTATCAACATGCCAGATTTTATAATTTTAAGAGGATCTTGGGACTGAAGAGCTGGCTGAAACTCTGATATGTATGAAATTTTTATGATTTTCAGACACAATATTTTGCAGTATCTTAAATAAACTTTTTAGTCTGTCAGGTATTTCATTTACCAAATGAGTGTAACACTGATTTCTTCTCTGGTGCTGACCACTCTGGGCTATTCAGTTTTCCACTACTTTGGGAAGGGACATGTCACCTTTCATTTTCCTTGCAAAATCCTTATCCTTCTGACACCTTTGGATTTGATCTTGCAAAATGTTGTTCAAAGATCAGAGAGAAAAGTGTCCCCATTGGTGCAGCCTCTGTGTGAGGCTCTGTAGGAAGCAGAAACACATGACAAAGTTAATATAGGGGATTCTTACAGCCTCTCTCATATTATGCCTGCAAAACTGTGTCACCACACTTCTTACCAGCAGTGCTCATGAGGATTGCTCTTTCTGCTCTGGAGAGATCACAGCATGCTTAAAAAGTAATCTGTTGAAGCCAGATGAGTTGAAAATGTATGCCAACATACTTTTGCTTTTTTCTCCCCTCATCTAGCTCTTGCTTCCTCTCATTTCATGATATCCACTGCACCAGTGTTAATTATTTTCTTGGTGCCTTTCAGACCCATTTATTTACCTTCATCTAGAAGAAGATCCTTAGTTTGCCCCTGCGGTAAATAAACACATTATGCTTTCTGCCTTCTTTCACCTTTATAAGCCTCCTCTTTACTCAAGCCAGTAGGTTTTTATTTCCTGAAGCCTTGCAAGTGACAGAAAATGACAAACCAGAAAAACCTGTTTGAAGAAAATTTACCAATGCAAGCAAAGTTTTGTGGAATCCAATTTCAGGGCCCTGTGACAAGCAGATGACGTGACTGACAGACTTTTAGTCAGCAATACTGCTGGTCCAGAACTAATGAGCAATTATGTTTCTTGACTTATGAGCCATTATGACTTAGCCGTTAAGACTAAGAGTCCTGCATTTGGTTTCTCACCACTAGGGAGCAATTGTGCTCAATTCTCAACTTTTGCTTGAAAGCTGGATATTAGAAATTACCCAGATATTGGGAAAAAAGTATCTGCTTTCCTTTGTTGCATGCACTCTGTGTGATATCTTTTGGTTTTCAAAAGCTGACTTTAGTCTGCAGGATAAGGATGAAATTTAATTATGAAATTTAATTTCTCACGTCAGGGTAAAACTTCTTTTAGGAATTTTCGATCTGTCTTCTGCTACAAATAGTTTAAAGTAGTCTCGTCTTGGCAGTAGAGTATGCTTTCACAAACCCCAGTGTGATTTTTTTCCTTGTGCAAAACTACATTCCTGCTGCTTTCTATTAAGAGGACATCAGGTGTTGTGAGACAATGGAGCAGCAGACTTCAGCTAAGCCTGCTGCTGCATTTTCAACATCACCCTTGTGGAAACCAGTTAATTCCTACAGTCTGTGTCTGTGTCTGTGTCTGCCCAGAATGCTCACAATACTATGGGTAGTAATAGAACTTGTTTTATAACCTGAAGGTCCACATGAAAAAGAGGGTAAAAAGTATGTAGCCCACAAAAAGTATAATGTTGGAGATAATCAGAAGTTTCTCAAGAGGTCCACCTTGAATATGGTATTTTCTAACTGAGGTTGACATCCAGACCTTGCATTTTTCTGGAGATAAAACAAATCAATCCATCTATCTACCCATCTACCACAGCGCAGCTGGATACCAGAACCATGCCTGTGTGCGAAACCCAGTGCTCCTGAGTCACTGATTTGAGATAACCCAGGAGCTTACCAAACAGTTGTCATCAGAAGGGAGACAATGGACTGCCTGCAGATGATGGAGCCCCTTGGAACAACTCATCTTCTGGTCACCTTCAGAATTTAGTACTCAACTATAGGATACAAGAACCCTCCTGGTAAAACCTACTTCTTGTCCAATTCATATGCTTAAAAGTATCACTCAATATCCTGGTGGGACAATCTGACCTTTCCTTCCAAAGGTCATCCTGGTTGCAGAACTGATCGAATAAATGCATAGCTAAGCCCCTTGAAAGCAGGCATTTAAAGGTATTTGTGCAGCAGAAGTCATGCAGTGCAGCCTGTTGCATATCACTAAGCTATTTAGGACATTTTATGTTTGATTTATAAAATATATAGTGATGGATTATGCTTGTGCTTGAGTGGTCTCATAGGAGTGTAGCCAGCTGGGCTACAGGGACTGAGAAAGGCAGAGGTATGAGTGATCTCATTCGACCCAGCTCAAGATGCTACTGCAAGGGCTCTTGCTGCAGAGATAGCTCTCACCATCCAGAAAACAAGCTACCACCTTATTTGGAAGATTTGATTCCCTGAGTGAACACTACCTCTTGCCAAGATCTCAGTAAATTTGTTTTCCTCTTCAACTGGCTGTATGTGAGTGTTTGTGCAGCAGCCCTTAGCTCTGAGTCTTCATTTTTTTCACCTTAAGCTGATACTGATCACTTCAGACACCATGGCTATCCTAAAACAACAATGTGACAGCAGACATAGAACTCACATAGTTCATGAAAAAAATTACAAGGATTCTGTACTAGAGGACTGGCTTCTCTGTCTGCCCGCCCCCTTGGCCTAGCCTTTTAAACTAAGAATTTCTGTAGATTTTTTGTTGGAGGAGGAGAAGCCAATAGCTTTCTCAATAAATGAAAATAATTTAATAAGAATTGAGGAGGAGAGGAAGAGTCGGGTTAAATTCTGCAGCCATTCTGCTGTTAGAGTTATACACCCTCTAATGAGCCAGTATTTACAAGGGTCCCTGCTGCTGATAAAAGCATCCAGAAAACAGAAACCTCACACATCCACAGTCTCTGGAAACAGTGCCCTCCTCTCCAGAGGGTCTGAGCACTTCCAGCTGAGATGGGCACCAACTTTTGTCAGCTGAGAATGGGAACAATGGTGACACTGAACTGGCTGAAGAATAGCCTGTGCCAAGTCTGGCCATGCAGCAAGGACTGTGACAGGTGGTATCTGGGGATGCACTGGAGTCAGCTCTCCGAGTATCAACTCTGCACCAAAAAAGTTTCTCTATCCTGCCCGGAGATGGGGGATGACTTGAGATCAAGTGAAAATATCAACAGTCTTGCCTTGCACATGGCATAGTCAAATGGTGCATTTCACTTCTGAAAACATTTCTCAGTGCCTCCAAAAGAGCTGGAAGAGGGAGACAAAGGAGCACAGAGCTTTAAAAGGAGACCCAAATATCTTTCATATCTGCCAATATGTTTTAATGTAACCTCTATCCCAGAAACAGACAAATTAAGCTTTTTACAGAGTGTAGCCAGTTGCCTGCCAAGCTGCTAATATTTCATTTAAAAATACAGCCCTGCACATGAGTGGTTCTGAGACCACTCTGGTACAGGCAGAAGTCTCCATTTATTCACAAAAGTCACACAAGCAGCTCCAGAGACCAACAGGAACATTTACAGAATTTCTTAGCCCATATGACTTCTGAGCTTGGGTGAGGTGTTTAATCACTCTGGTGTCATTACAAAGTGTTTTCAGACTATCTGTGAGGTACCTGAAGAACTTCATGAATATGTCCTGAGAATAAGGTACTTTTACGTCTAATCAATGACAAGCAGTAGCCTTATCTTAAATAGTGGCTTTCTGTTGATTAAAAAAATGAACTCACTTCATTTATCTCGCTTGGTGATAAAAGAATGTGATTAGGGGGTTCCAAAGCCAAACACTTAAACAGCACCGAATGTCAGAATTATGTCTCCAGTCTCATTTTAGCTGCCATTTTATATCTTCTGATACTCTAATTATGTGTACACTTGTTTTTCTTCAAAGTGACCCATGACCGATTGGTGCTTGGTTAAATGAGCAGTTATTTGACATTTATTTTATCTTCTTTATTGTACACACTTCAAACTCTACTGTGAACATAGAATAATTAATTTCTTCATGGGCTTTTTAAAGGTGTCTGTCAATGGGTCACTCTTTTTAAGTGCTTTAAACATAAAACTTCATATATTTCTGTGAATTAAAAGAAGTATTTGAATCTGTTTCACTGATGGGAAGATAATTTTAACAGCAACTAGAAAAACATTTGTCGTAAAATTTTTGGTGCTACAAAGTGCTTCACAGTCATATGCCACAGGATGTCAAAGACCTATGCCTTCAGTTTGCAGCACTGAGAGCTCAGCTGTTCTACATTCCCCCATGCTCAATGGCACTTGAAAAAAATGTCACACACTTAGAGATTTGTAAAGTATTGAGACAACTTGTCTCGTGTTACACAGGAACTCTGAAGCAGATACCAGAGGTGACATGGAACTCTTCAGGGCAGTGTTTAAGAGTGTAAATGAAGAAATCTGTTACACCTACCATCATTCATCTTGTTACACAGTATTCCTCTATCAGCCAAACAGCTCAGCATGCTGAGGGACCCAACTCAATCTTTGCAGCTGATCTTATTATAACTCTGTTTCTGTACTGCAGTGGTGTGTTTTTCTTATGATATGTTTTTCTTATTGTTTGTTGCCTTCAGATGGTTTGCCCCAAGTTTCCCCAGCATGTTGGTTTGTCCCAAGTTTCTCCTCCCTCTCTGAAGTGTCAATCCTCCCTGTTCCCTGCCCATTGTTCTAGAAACCTCCCTGTCATTCCCTGTTGACCTGGCCCCCTTACCCAAACTCCTCCTTGACCCTGCCTCCTGAGAGTGTCAATCCACAACCAACTCCACCTTCAGGTCTAGAAATTTCTATGTTCTTTGATGTCCCAATGAATGTTTTGAGATGTATCTTCCCCTTGGTGTTCACCATTGGTTGTTGCATTGTGAGCCCCTCCTTAAACTCCTCCCTGATGTTTCCCTGATTGGTTACTGGACTGTACCCACACCTTGTTTCTCCCCCGTTTAAAAAGCAGTGTCAAGGCATGTCCT
This sequence comes from Sterrhoptilus dennistouni, assembly GCA_013397095.1. NCBI lineage: Eukaryota > Metazoa > Chordata > Aves > Passeriformes > Zosteropidae > Sterrhoptilus > Sterrhoptilus dennistouni. The sequence continues at coordinate 80,357 of VWZU01013041.1, forward strand.
GGGTCTTTTGTTCCTGACCCTCTCTGGATAATAAACTACCGGGAGAATGACACAAAGGATCCCTCCCTGTTCTTTGCATCAGTCTTTGATGCTCCATCAGCATAGACCTGCAGACAGCAGGGGCAGCCCTGCTCTTAACACCACTCGGACTGTTTGTGGTTTGGGGGTGGCCACTCTTGGCACGGGCTGGTGTGAGGGGCTGGTTGGGAATTTCTCCAGCTTGCATCATTGTACATCCAGTTCTTCAACTGTATTGAACTGTATTGCTCCTGTATTCCTCTATTTTGGCCCTTCCCCAAATTGTACAAATATTGTCCAAACTGTGTCCTGAAAGAAAAAACCCAACCAATTAAAGTAAAAAATATGACTTTACTGTGACCAAATTCTTTGAAAGAAATGGACTCCTCCTGCATCAGGTTGCTAACAGCAAAACAGTCTAGATCATACGCAATTGTAAATGATAACAATTTTGTTTCTTATTATATTTTAGAGTTACAGCAAATATATGGACATGTGTTGAATTTAAATAAATTATTTTATATAGTTTTGAAGTTCATCTTTTTTAACTAAACTCGAGGTTTTAGTATTACTATTCCGGGAATGATTTAATCTTTCAAGATCACAGGTCAAATATTTGTTGTGACATGATGTATATTTTTATGAGGATACCCATTTTCTGCCACTGCTTTTATCCTTTTTTTCTTTTTTGAGAACACTACTTTGACCATCTAGATATATTGTTGTCAGGAATGTTAATACTAATAATGACAACAACAATAATTGTCACCATCCATTAGGAAAACTGATGCCAGGTAAGGCACCTACTTCCTTGAGCAGCTTACTCCAATTCTTAATATACCTTCCAGTGAAGAAGTTTTTCCTATATTCAGTATAAACCTAATGCCTTCATTCTTTCACTCTTTACTTCAGTCCCTCTTTTTGGCTTATGTTGTAGTCTAGTTCCACTGAATTAGGTGGACTTCTGTTCTGGGCTTTTAAGGCAAATCTTGCATCATATATTTATAAGCTCATGCTAAAATATTTGATATCTTGGTAAAAAAAATAATGCTTCTCTTTTACTCTCATATGGTGCAAACAGAGATGCTGTTTAAATATGAATTTTTCTTTTGGCTGGTTAGACGTCACTAGCTAAATCTGGTGAACAGCTTCTCTTTCCATGATTCAGTCTTCAGCTAACAATGCCACATGGTTATCCAGCTTATGGTGAACTCTAGCAGCTAAAAAAATATTTCTTTTCCTTGACAGAAGAGTTAATGCATGTGTCTAATTACATTTCATAATGTATTTTCATGAGACTTCTCCCATACAGAAAGAAAATACTTGTCGTGGCTGATAGATAAGGTGTGTTCCCTGGTTAGCTATTAAAGTTGTTTGTACTTATTCTATTTCATCGGAACTATTTTCAGGATGTAAGTCCTGACAAAAATTAATGTTGTTCTTGGATTTCTCATTAAATACAATGCTTGAAAAGAGCAGCAGAAGATGTATGTATGTCTGGTCAGAAATACTGTAATGTAAAAATACCAAAGATTGTCTGGACAGGGTTGTAATTCTTCAGAAAGTCAAGAACAACAGTAATATTAGCAATTTTGAATGTCATAGTAATAGTAATAGTAAAAGATTGTGATATTTGTGCTTAGTGATAGCAATAGTAACTACCAGTGTCTCAAGCACAGTTTTGTGTAGGACAGCAGACAGACGTACCAGATTCTTTTACTTTTGATTCTTTCCTGTCTTAGGGGATATATGGATCTTCAGCTCAGGCCATGTTAGATTGTGGCTAAGAAGGATTTTGCCACTGTCTTAAGTGGAGGCAGAGATTCCCTCTTGATCTTTTGAGTCAAAATTTTCTTTTGCATTTATCTGCTGTACAAGGCTGAGACTTATATCAAAGATGGACTAGGCGCTCAGATCCTTTTAATACCTTGAAAATGTGCTAGAGTTCCTAGGTTATTTACGCCTGTTTGCTTAGGCTGTAGATTAGTTTGGGTAAAGTAAAACAAAGTAGTAATTGTTAATTCAGAGGGTTGTGTCAGTTATTTGTTCATGAGACTCATGTGAGTGCACATTTTTCTTTATATTACTTACTGGAATTTTCATCTGTACGTTGTAGCTATCTGTGAGAGTGCTTTGATGAGAGCTAAGCTCTGTGTTCTAAGAAGCATTCAAAGCAACTACTTTCCTGCAGCATCAAAGCACTGGGAATCAACATGCTAGCAACTAACATCTTGAGGAGTTACACAGTTGCTGGTATCTTCAGTGTGGTTTTTTTCATAGGGCCCCAGACATTAAGACAGTTGGATATAATTTCATCCTTGCCTTGCTTCAACATAAGCTAATTAGGAAGCTCATTATTTATTTGGCACAAATTTAGCATAACAAATCAATTTAACAGGGCACAAGAGACAAAGTAATTTAAAATGAAAGTCAGAATCAAGATGAAATAGCAAGACGGAATATTTTAATTTCTAAAAATACACTAACATCCTAATGGCTCTGTGGATCTCAGTGATGTTTCCAACACAGATAGGTCAGCATCAGCTTCCCAGAGAAAGGCAGGGTTCACTGATCAATATTTTCTCTTCTGGGTGGCATCACCTCCCCTCTGGTCATTCCTATCCAATGTCACTTATGCAACTACTCTAAACAAGATGGATAATCTGAAAGAGGGAAAGTATCTGATTTGAATAGAATTGAATAGCTGGAAACTATAATAATGAAAATATTTTGGTAAGTTACCCCATGATAGAATGTTCCAGTGATCCCTGTTCAGGTTGGGTTGGAAACAGATTTGTTGGGCTCATGTGGAATCCTGGTAATCTACACACCATCCCTAGGATTAGTTGTTCCGTTATCATGACCATTTTGTTCTAAACTTAGAAAGTTAGTGATGAGATTTTTTAAAATTTATTGATTTTTTATCGCTTTACATAATCTTAAAAATTAATTACCAGGATTAGTGTAGAGCAAAATGCTCAGCTAGTGTAAATATCTTTGAAGTAAATACAATTATATGTATTATCTCCGGGGACAGTTCGGCTCCATCTCTTTTGGAAGTTTCACATAACTTGTGTCTACCATGGATCTAACTGTTTTTGCATGGTTTATGAGATTTAGAGACAGTGCATTTTCCAACCATTATGGAACCTGGAAGATTTCCTTGTCTGTTCAAAAGATTTTGGAGTTGTAAACATTTATGGCTCCCTGTGGAGGCCTCTGCCTCCGAAGAGGACATTGAAAGAGTCAGGCACCCTGCACTCCCTTGGAGAGCAGACAGTGCATGAGCACCCCCCAGCTATGGATTGGCTACCCCAGTTCTGTTCCCTGGTTGGTCAGTTCTGTATCCTT
>VWZU01013049.1:4929-113400 GCA_013397095.1 Sterrhoptilus dennistouni
CGTGATTATATTATTTGCTCTCTGTGCGTGAGCAGCCCCGAGCCCCCGGCGCCCCCGGGACCGGCGGTCCCAGCTCTGATGTTCCGGGAAGGATGCTTTGGGAATGGGCGGGGGCTCCCAAGGCAGAGGCTCCCACCAGGGGAGTGAGGGAAGAGCTGTGCTGACCCCCACCGTGCCCCAAGCCCTCCCCAGCACACCCCGGCTGCGCCCACCCCCCTGCATGTGCTTCCCCTGTGGCTGCCCTCACTGACCCCACAGCAGGAGCTGCCCCCAGCACAGCCGTGCCCAGCCCATGTCCCACGCCAGAGGAGACAGAGGATGGGGCAGGGCTGCCTGCACCAGGCAGCTCCGTGCCCCTCGCCTCGCTGCTCTGGCAGTAAAATGCACGAGTAGGGTCCATCGCACTGCAGGGTGCTGCGGTGTAGCAGCAGAGCCACCACGGGCTCTGAAGCAGTGGTGTGGGTATGCAGTGGCTCTGAGCCCACTGCAGGCTTTAGGTACTGGGAGCAGCCTCAGCCTGTGACCCACCACTGCCTGAACACAGGCAGCATGGCATGAGAAAAGCCATAAATCCCAGACCAGGAGCAGCTGGAGCATGGAGCAACTTTGCCTGTACAGGCAGTGACACATTATTTAAGGCTCCTCTTAAAACCTAATGTTAGGTTTAATAAGGGAGATAAAAACATGGCAGCAGCTTTCCCTCCTCTCAGGGCTTGGCGCTCCCAGCAGTGCTGGTAGGATGGTCTCAGGCTGGGCAGCATTCCCTTGGCACCAGCCCAGAGAACACCCAGTTCTGGGGACAGATGTGATCCTGCTGGAGGAGAAGGTGTTATGTGGGCCACAGATACAAAGTCTTTGGCTCCAAACATTAAGCCTTTGGCCCTGCATGGTTTCCAAAGGTCTGTCTCTCCAGTTGGCAGGCTGAACTCTCTGGGTCACCTCCCCATTCTCCCCAGGGCTGACCCTTCCCTGCTGGCACGCAGCATGTTGGGTGCCCATTCCCACGTGTCAGACATGTACCATCTCATTAGCCCGTCTGTCCCCCAAAGTGAGAAGGGAGAGTGCGTGAGGCCTAATTGAATGTAACTAATTATTCACTCTGCAAATGCTCTGTTTAAATGGGATTGTGAGGGACAGAATTACTCATTCTGAAAAGGGGAGAGAAAGAGAGAAAGACAGAGATAAAACAAATAGAGGCGGATGCTGGAGCTGCAGCTCGCTCTCTCTCCCCAGAATACCAATTACCGGATGAAGTGATTGTATAAATCTTTACCGAGTGAACGGACTGTACTAGTCACTTACTCCTGTCCTCATATTATGAGGAAGCAATGAAAAATCATCCCATTCTCCAGTCCAGTTAAGGGTTCCCAGTTGCTCTTTTGGGCAATATCTCACCAGCTGGAGAGCTCGCCCTGGGGCTTTCTCAGGGTGGGGGTCCCACTGAGACAGGGCTGAGCACTTGGCAGGAGCCCACACCCCTCCTGCACCCCCAGCCCTGGGGAGGAGCAGTTGCTGTGCATGCTCTGGGGAGGTGCAGGACTTCTGCCCCAGCAGGAGCCACAAGCAATGCCATGGAACACCCTGGAATATGGGGAGACATGGGCTGGTCAAGGGCCCCAGTGTCACACATGTGAAAGGTCACCCAGGGACCTTGGTGCCTGGCTCAGTGGCACTCCAGGTGACCCCATAACTTCCTTATGCTTCCCTTCTGTGGGTCCAGCCCTGCCAGGCCCTATGTCTCCTCCACTGGCTCTTGCAGTGCTCACTGAAAAGAGAGAACACGTTGCTTCCCAACCTCTTCCCATGCTGCAGTCAATGTTTCTCACTCAGGGTGTCTCTGCTCCACTGATTGCAGAAATGCACTTATTGGCAGTGACCTCCATCATTCTTGCCTGCCACGTCTTTTAATCCCAGATCCCTCCAAACACCCACATTTCTGTTCTCAGTAGTGGTGTGGGATGGAGAGGAGGTCCTGGCCATGCAGAACTGGGAAAGCTGACAGAGTCTGCCTGCACCCTGCCATCAGTGGGGAGCACCCACATTCTGGGGTCCTGCTGCATGAGCTGGTGAGGACCCAGGCAGTCCCATACTCCCTACAGGCAACCCCAGACCTCCCTCACCACAAGGCATCCAGCATGCCAGGGACTGGGGACAAAGACCACTTGGTCTCCACATCCTGCAGACAGAAGGAGAGAGACCTCCTGGGGCCCTGCAGGTGCTATTCCAGAAAAACCACAGGAGTTGTGTGGTGGGTTCACTGTGGGAAAACAGGCTGGGCACAAGTCAGTAACGAGAGGGTAAAGCCTCCAGTACGTCCTGGCTTGTCCTGGTAGGGGATTTGATTGTCGCCAGCAGCAAGTTTCCATGCACTGAAGATGTGCGTGTGTGGGTGTGAGGGAGAGATAACATCATCATCGTCATAACAAATGCAGTTGTGCAGCTCCATTCTCTGCTTATTGGCTTTCTTCTCTTTATCTATAAATAATTGCGGGGACACAATAGACTTTTAAGTCTGCCAAAGAGTTTGTCTCCCTCCAGCAACCGTATTGCTAGAGTGCTGCCACCTTATCTGCTTGTAGAAAGATGAGGGCGGGAAAAATATTTACTGTCAGGGATATTTGTCATCTGCAAATTACCTCTGCCTACAGTTCGCATTGGGGATGGGACTGACAGCAGCGATCTGTGCTGTGGGAGTGTGAGCACAGGGGGTCTCCGCACTGCCCAGACCCGCCTGAGCCTTGTCCCATTAGCTGGTGGGGCAGGCAGCAGTGAGCTGGCAAGTCTACCATGTGTGCAAAGCCATGCCACAGGGATGAGGGACGCAGATGATGATGCTGAACCAGGTGCCTAACAAGTGGCTTCACAGAGAGGATCACCTCAATGGGACTGGGATGTTAGGCTCAGAGATTTGCCAAGTTGCCAGTCCCTCTCCAAGCACAGGCCTGTACCCCCAGGCTGTGCAGCAGCCCCCAGCACAGCAGCCCGAGGCACTGACCACTGTGAGAGCCCCAGGCTTTGCTGTTCTCCTGGGAAGGCCAAAAGTGCTGGACAGTCCATCACTCTCTCAGCACCCAATGTCCCTGCCAGCACTGCCAGGCTCGCTCACTGCTGGAATTCCTCACATCCTGCAGCCCAGAGGCCTTTGCACAGCACTTATCACTGCAGCATCCAAGAACCGATCTAATTGATGTGACACCAATTATTCCTGTATCACTAAATGCAGAATTAATGCATCTCTGTGTACAAACCTCTTAGACCCTGACCATGAAATTACAGCTTTGACATGAAAAGAGACAGAGCCCAGGAGCACCATCTCTCAGCTGAGCCCCCATCACTGCAGCTCTGGCCAGCCCTGCTGGGACACCTTCCTGATGGCCACATGGACCACGCAGGATTCCTGCACCATCCAGCTGGCTGCATGGAGAGCTGGGGCTTTGCAGACCAGGGTGCAGCCATGGTGGTCCCACACACCCGTGCCAACCCAGTCAGCACCAGCCCAAAAGTGAGTGCTGGCAGAGCTGCCCTAGCTATTGTGACAGTCAGCCCAAAGGAGCTGCATGCTCTGCAGGGCAGTGCAAAGCCATTTCTGGGCTGCTCAGTACAGCTTATGCAAACTGCAAAGCTCTTGGCTTGGACATGGACTGGTGCTGGGAAAAGCCATTCATTGCACTTGAAATTTTACTGTGAAATTAGGCTTTGCCTGGACATGCAGGGCTTGGCACAAGCAGAAGTTTGTATTTTGTAAATTGCTTTCTACAATCAATTAAAGGAAAGAGATGACTGTAGCCAGAGGTGCCACACAAGATGGCTCCAGGTTGGGGCTGGTTCCAGATCCCTGCCATACAGCCCCAGGACCAGTCCCAGCTCAAAGGGAGCAGCCTCAGAATGGGGAGATAGTGTGGCTGGACAGAGGCTCACCCAGTGGAAGAGAGATGGGCAGCTGTGAGGGGGGAGGATGCCCCCATCAGGGGCTGCTGTGCTGCCCCTGTGCCCACACTGACCACTGGGGTCACATGGGAGCCGCTCCCAGGCCTTTGCACTGTGCCAGCCAGTGGCAGCTCAAGCTGGAGCTGCCCTGGGACATGAGCCCTGTCCCCTCCCAGCCTCACTCCAGCACCCCTGATACTGTCAGCACACCATGGTGCCAGCACTGCTCCAGGGCAGAAAAGCAGAGAAGTCTCAAGTGAGCTGGGGGTGCAGTGAGGCACAGCCAACATGGCAAAGCTCTGGTACCCTTTCCCATCACACTTGGGCAGAGCATGGTGAGCACAGCATGTGTTGGGCTGCTTGGATGGCAAAGGGCTTGCCCTGGTTCTGGTTTGCTCAATGTTTTCATTAAGGACCTGGATGATGGAATAGAGAAAGTGCTTATTAAATTTGCAGATGACACGAAGCTGGGAGGGACTACAAGTATCTTGGAGGACAGGATTAGAATTCAAAATGATCTTGACAAATTGGAGAAATGGACTGGAAAAAATAGGATGAAATTCAACAGGGACAAGTGCACGGCAGTACGCTGAGCAGGGGAACAATCAGCTGTGCAAACACAAGCAGGGCCGGCAGCGTGGGGTCCAGCCAGGCATGAGGCCACACAGGCACAGGGCAGGCACAGGGCAGGCAGGAGGCATGCTGTCTGCTCTGTCTGAGCTGGGGGAGTAGGGCCATGAGGAGGCAGGAGGAATGGTTGGAGGGAGTGAGAGAAACCCCTGTTGGCCTCGAGCACAGACTGACCCCTTGGAGCTGTGCTATGGGCTCCCCCATCATCCCACGCACTTCTCCCACCTGGCCAGGACCTACAAGTGAGACCTGGCAGCATCCCAGACCTGTAGTACACTTCAGGTGTGTGGCTGAGCAGAGGTTCCCTGCTGGGCTTCTCAATCTACTGCCTTTTCCAGCTCAGAGCCAGGGCAGAAACTGCCCTGCAATGCTCCAGGGAGATGCCCCTATGCCAGCTCCAAAAGATGCTCAGCCTTTCCTAAAGAGCCCCATTGAGGTAGATCCCCAAGAACTGGCACAGCCCAGCACGAGGGCCCAAACCACCACTACACGTGCAGGAAGCTTTGCTCCAAAGGCACTTCCCATGCCTGGGGCTCAGCTGGAGGTCTGGCCACAGCTCCCTACCCCACAACACACACCCCTGCAGAGATCCCCTGGAGCCCTCCCGCCACCTTCCCTTCGCTCCGGCAATTAGAGCTCCAGCCAGCCCCCTCCGAGCCTGTGCAAACACCGAGGCTCATTTAAATAAATTAAGAAGACATAATAAATCAAAGGGAAATGAGGGGCTGTGCCTGGGGGCAGGGGAGTCACTCGAGTTTAATTACATTGGCAAGCCTCTCGCAGCAAAAGCACAGCAAGTCCCAGATGTGTCAAGCACAGATGTGCAGGAATGTGCAGAGCTTGGTGGCAGAGCTGGCGGCACCACCCTGACGCCTGTGCCCAGCACAGCACCAGCACAGCATCAGCCCCAGTGAGTCAGGAAGTGAGGTACGTGCTGGCAGAGATGGGTCCTGGCACTTGCCATTCCAGGGCACCTGTGCAGCGGTGCCCATGTCGCCAGATGGCATCCTGGCAGTGCAGCACTGGAAGCACCTAGTGCCACATGGGTCATGCTGGGGCAGCCTGGAAAGCCCTGTCTGCCCCTTTCCCAGCCCTCTGCCCTTTGCTCTCCCTGTGGCCACCCAGAGCCAGCAAGTCAGGCTGAGGCTTAGGGAGCATCACTGGCACCACAATATCTGCCACACACGGGATTTACAGCCCGTCCCCTGTTGTTTAAGGACTCTTGCTCACGGCTGCATCAGGAACTCCAAATAGAGCTTTGTGTAGAGGCGGCAAATTTATGAGACTGGCTCTGAATCCCCAGTCACATCAGGGGCCAATTCGTCTTCCCAGGGCTGAGGATGAAATTAAATTATTGTAAAATAAATCTGTAAAAATGATGAAAAGACCATCACCCGCTGGCAAGGGCGGGGCGGCGAGAACCCACGCGTGGCCGTGACGGATGGGGCTCACCAGGTGATAAAGCACCCGGGACCTGGGAGCTCAGGGATTTCTGCTGTAATCTCACTAAAGAGATGTTGTTTACAGGAAAAAGGATATTTTGGGGAGGAAATTGCATTTCAAGGTTAAAGGAAAAAAATGGAGCAAGTCTCCCAGGGAGCCACTTACATGCGAGATGGTGGCAGGCAGAGACAGGCACGGGTGCCAGGGAACAGCCAGGGTGGGATGCAGTGGGAGGCAGTGCCAGGCACACACATGTGCAAAGGGCCAGGTCCCCTGCCTGGCCTCACCCTCAGTCTAGGCAGCCCAGAACCAGGCAGCGACTGCCCAGGCCCACAACAGGGGAGGCCAGAAGTGCTGGTGGGCCCAGGACAGTCTGAGGGGGCTGAGGGTCCCTGTGGATGCTGCCAGCCCACCCTGATGGAGAAGCTGCTGCCACACTGCTCCCCAGTCCTGGTGCCATCCTGTCCCACCAGAAAAGTGTCTCATCCAGCTCAATAATGGCAAACCCTCACTTCTTCCTGTGAGGAGCCCTGCAGGGGCCTGAGTGGCCACCATTCGATGGCAAGGGGCATGTGCCCTGCACAGCAGCTTGCAGCTTCTAAGTTTCAGTCTTGTCCTTCAAGACAGATGCTGGAGAGAGATTTTTTCCCAGCGATGAGTGGAAAAAATAATGACTTCAGCTTACAGTGCGCTGGCTGGCCATTTAACAATAGGCCATTAGCATGGCTCAGCATGGGGAAGGGATTTATTTAGGGGACACAGTTGCAAAGACAAACCAGCACCAGGTGCTTAATAGCGGTTCAGAGGTATCGGAGTGTTGCAGTACTCAGAAAATACAGCTGTGGGAGTTCAGAGACTTTATCCTTCATGTCTGTGAAATCCTACAATACCAGCAGAGATTTCTCAACTCTGCCCCAAGTACAAAAGCAGCTCAGGGAAAACAATGGCTTTCCTGCTGCAAGGGCAGCAGCTCATACCACAGCCACCCTGGCTGCCCCAGCACTACCAGGACTGGCATCTGCTGGCATAGAGCATACCTGTGTCCTCACACCCACTGCAGGGTCACTTCCAAAGCCAGTTACACCTCCCCTCTGTCCCTGGCAAATACATCCTGAGTATGACACAGGGGAGGGACATGTTCTGCTGTCCTGGGAAAGCCCAATCCTCCCATCCCAGGTTGGGTTGGGCTCTGACATGAGCCTCTCTTGTTTATCTCCAATGCTTGTACACTGCCCAGAGCAGCTCTGGAGCATCAGCAGGCTCTGCCTGAGCCCTCCCATGCCTTGGTGGCCTGGACAGGCACTGTCACCCACCAGAAGCCTTCTCACTCCTGCCAACACCATGGCTCAGCTGCAGCTCCAGCCCCTGTCCTGACACCATCACCACCAGGGCAGTACAGTCATCACCACCAGGGCAGTGATCACCAACATGCCCCTTGCCCATGGATGGGCACAGAGTTCTTGACAGTAAGGATGGGTGCTGGGCAAATCCCCCCAAATACACCCCGCCTGGACAGTGAGTGCTGCCCCAAGAGCATTCACTGCAAACCTTCCCAGTGCATCCCAGTACATCCCAGTGCATCCCATGTCCCAGCCACGGCTCCCATGGCTGAGAGCCCTTGCACTGCTGTAGTGGAGCCAGAGAAAGGGCCTTTGCTGGACCCAGAGCCTGTGTGGCCCCTTGCCCACAGCCTTGGCAGTGCGTGGGGCCCTGCCATGTGCTGAGCATGGTGAGGGGTCCCAGGGCAGCAGGAGGGGCCGGGGGCAGGAGCTGGCGGCCGTCCCACACAGGCGGCACGGCAGCAGTGTGCCGAGGTGGAAGTAAAGAGTTACTGAGCAAGCAGACGTTCAATAATTCATGGTCACTGAACTGCAACAGGAACAACGACAAATAATAATACAGGAAAATGGGGAAAAACCTGAAATCGTTAGGCCAATGGTTCAAGCATGAAGAGTGTGTGCTGAGGGAGAGGGGTGCAGTCACAGCACGCCTGGGTGCAGGGGTTGCTGCCAGCTGCACCATGGCCCTCTGCTCCCGGCCTGGCACTCTGGTCCAAGGGCTCCAGTGGTGTTGTTGCCCCATAGGGGCTGCTCCAGGAATGTGTCCAGCCCAGGGGAGGCTGAGCAGTGCCATGTGCCAGCCCTCAGTGCCCTCCCAAGCCTGGTCAGCATGCAGGGTGCTTCATGTGTCCAAGAGGCAGGAACGGCAGACCTACTCTCCCTAATTATAATTAGTGATGCTTGCCATGGGAATTTGCAAACATGGTTTAATTAGAGCAGCCGGGCTCCCTCCACATGCTGCACCCTCCCCAGGGTCAAGGACAGAATGGAGTGAGGGAAGCATGAGCTGAGGAATGCTTGGCAGAGTTTGGCTGCTGGGCCCACACAAGATTTACCCCTTTTCTCTGCCCACAGCCATGGCCCAGGGGGCTGTGCTTAGTTTATCTCAGCTGGCAGGGACCACCTTGTGTCCTTGCATGCACCCTCTCCCCAGGCTCTGGCACCACCAGGACTGCCTGCTGCTCCTGGGGACAGGAGGACACCTGTGTACAGTGACTCAGCCAGAGGCCAACAGACACTGAGCTGGGAAATTTAATCTACAGCTACAAGAAAGGGCTGTGGAGTCTCTGGATGCATGAGCCTGCTGCTTCTGTCAAGAAGAAAAATAGGAAAGGGGTGTAGGGAATTAGACAAAGGCCATGAAGCAGAGAGGGAGGGTTGGGTGAATTCGGGAAGAGCAGGCCATGCCTGCTGCAGCCCCAGCATGGGCTGATGGCCAAACATCCTTGGTCCCTAAAGCCCTGCAGAACTGGGACCAGGATGGTGAGAGACATCAGTGAGTGCCGAGGAGGGATGGGTGCTGAGGGAGAACAAGCCTCTGGCAGTCTGAACTTTTGGATGCAGCCAAGACAAGTCCTGCCAAGGTTGTCCCATCACTGACCAGGTTATCCAGAGGGATATATTTGGGATGAATGAGAGCATCCTGAGCTCAAGGACAGTTAGCTGTGGTGGCTGTGCAGCAGCAGGCAGTGTGTCTGTGGAGGCTGAGCCATGGAGAGAACACCTGGAGTCACAGCGTGGAAAGCAGTGCCCTGGTCAGAGCTCCCTGCACGTCCCAGGCACCGCACTGGGGAACCTCGATGACTAATTGCCATTGTCACCACGCCTAATTAGGAGGCTTGGCCACAGCCAGCTGGAAACTGTAGGTGTTAATTCTTTCTGGCAGGGGTGGTGCCCCATCCAGAGGGGCTCCTGCCACCCAGCCTGTCCAGAGCAGCTCACAACGGCCCTGGCACCATGTTCCCGTCCTCACCCTGCTCTGCATGCACCCCATGCATCCAACTGCGGGCTACACCCCGCCTGGACAGCGGCCGTGTCCCCTCCCCGGAGCCGCACCGAGGGGACACGGCTGGGGCACTCTGCAGGGAGAGGCTGGGGCGGGTGCCCGGGTCCTGTCGCTCCGGGGGCAGGTGCGGTGGTGCTCCCGCTGCCGTGAGGCCGCTGTGGCTGGGAGCGGAGCTCGGTGTCTGGGTGACAGGTTTACAAATCACCACTGCTGCGTGCACAGGGAGCTTGGTTGCCTCGGCATTCATCCCCGCGCTAATTGCTGCCTCCCCGAGGAACCCGATCCATCTCGCTGTAATTGACAAAAGGCAATTAAAAAGCAGTTGTGAATAAAGGGGGACATCTCTGGAGGGCCTGGCAGGAAAGATTTAGGTGCTTTGCTCCGTGGTGCTTTGGAGATGTTCCAGTGGTGTGGCCGGGCAGGATGCTCGGGACGGCTGTACCCCCTCCTGTCCTGTGCCCAGCTCTGAGGCACGGGCACTCTGCCCGGCTCCCAGACCAGCCCTTTGCTCACTCACATCTCTCCCTGCCCTGCCAGCTGCAGGACCATCCGCTTGCCCCATGGCTGATCACCAGACAGACCTGGAGACCCAGCTGGCTGCAGGCTCTCTGGGTCTCTCTCTCCTGAGGGCAGGAGCAGCAGGGTCCTGCCTCCACGTGGGGCAAAGCCAGCACCCTGCAGAGAGCCCATCACCGGGGCTCCTCTCAAGCCCCTGGAACTGGGAGAGCCCCAGCATCTTCCTCTGCTGGGAACTGTGGGTTCATGGGGAGTGGAGGGCAAAACCACACCACGGGAATGCTGTGGGAGAGCCCTGGTCCTGCTGTCTGTGCTGCCACTGAGCACGGCCTTGCAGGAGACAAAGGGCAATCAACAGCGAGTGGCACACAGAGTGGCACAGCAAGTGGCACGGAGCTGGGCGTGAAGAGCAGCTGATTGAGGAAGAGATGCGTCAGCTGCCTCTTGTGCACAGCAATCTCCTGATTGTGGAGAGCCGCAGGTGCGAGTGCTGCCAGCTCACCTGCAGAGAGGAGCTCTTCCTGCCGAGGTGGAAGGGAGGACAGCGGGGAGGGCAGGCTGGATGTGACAGGGAGAGTGTCCAATGTCCCTGCACAGCAGAGCCCTGTGTTCCCAAATGGCAGTGCCCTGGGTCCCTGCAGCTATTTCTCTGCCAAGGGCTGGGCAGGTCTGCCCCAGCCTGGCAGGGACGGTCCACCTGGGGACCAGGGGCCAGGCAGCCCCACCGGGCAGCAGCAGGCAGGGGCACTGTGCTGTGGTCTCCAGCTTTGGGGCAGAGCCTGTCAACAGGGCAAGCTGTGCCCACCTTGAACAGTGCCAGATGCTGATTCTACCAGGAGCCAGCCTGTGACATGGCAGAGCTGCCTTTTTGCCTGCTGCTTGCTTGGGTCAGGGCTCAAGAGCTGCCCAGGGAGAGGAAAAAAGAGGCAAAATGCCTGGGGCGCCAGAGGCCCTAGTGTTTGCTTCAGGCAGTTCTAGTGTCTCCTCTTGCCCCAGAATCTGCACCAGCACTGGCTGTGCATGACTCTCATTGCGAGAATCCCACCTGCCTGTGGTCCATGGGGCACAAAGTGTCAGAGCTGCCCTGTCCCTGGAGTGGCTGCCACGGGACATGAGACTTTGGTGGGGCTGCCTTTTCCAGAGGTGGCAGATGGCAGGATGTGCTGATGCTGGGATGTTCTTCGCCATCTGTTGGGTCTAATTGACTTCCCGCAGAAATTCTTAAAAAAAATTAAACCAGTTGCAAGAAGAAAATTGTTAATTAAAAGGCCTTTTGATTAGATAGACAAATATTTACCAATTATAACTGACCCCGGCCACTCTATTTTTTGTTTGCAAACTCCACAATCAGCAGTTATCTGAGCAATTATGCCTGTGCCAGCAATTCCCTCGTGTAATGCCTCCCCCGGGGTGGGGGCTGCAGTGCTGGGGAGGCCAATGGGAGGAGGGGGCCCAGTACACCTCAGGTAGGGCTGAGCTGCCCACTGTGCCCCGGGCATGGCCACCCCACCCACACCCTGCTGGTGTTACAGGTGCTCTGTTGTGGTCATGGTGGTTTTTGGTGGCAGCATCCTCTCCTGGGTCTGGTGCCTGTCCCCAGGCAGGTAATTTAGGCTCATGCCACACTGTAAGTGGGGGAGACACAACTCCCAGCAGAAAAGCTGTTTGTCCTTTTGGGGGAGACTGAGCACACAGCAGGGCTTCTGGCTGACCCTAGTGCCTTGGGACAGGGACACCCTGTGCCCAGAAACTGCAAGACAGGGAACCTGTGTCTGTCCCTATGTCACACCAATGATTCCTGGGCAAATCCCATTGCTCACGAAGTGGCCAGGCCAATGTGACCACAGCCTGTGGCACACCAGTCCCCCTCTCTGCAGAGGGCACCAGTGTGATCACACTGCACTAAGGGATGTGCTGGCAGGGAGTCTGGAGGTGTAGCACCAGCCACGCACTCCCAGGGCGGGACATGGGTTTTAATGTGGTACAAAATTGATGGATGATTCTGAGCAAGTGAATGTTCAGTGTAAATTACCCATGTTAGGCTCCAATCCGTGGCTAATTCATTAGACACACGCTTCTACACAAAAATAAAAAGCCTTCTGCATGCATTGTTCACCAAATGCTCTGAAGAAAAGATGTGGGGAGGCGAGGTAGTCTCTTGACCCACTCTTGAGGTTAAATCCTAATTCCCAGCCTCTCTGCTCCTGCTGCCAGGAGTGGGAACAGCTCCAGCTCAGTCTTCCAGGGAAGTGCTGCCAGTGCCTGCCTGCCCCACAGCCTGCTTGGCCATGGGGCTCAGGACCCCTCGAAGCACAGAGGCGATGGAGATGAGTGCACAGCGTGGCACTGAGAGCACTGGCTGCCAGTGCTGCAGGGAGAACAAACCCTGGGCATCAGAGCCGGCAGAGTGCCAGGATGGCTGTGAAGGCACATTCCCATGATGTAGCACTATTGAGAGTCTTATTAATGGAGTGGGAAAGCTAATTGTGATTAAAGTAACAACGGTGCTAAACAGATAATTCTGCCCTGAACGGCAAGATAGATTTTTTAAAAAATGAATGAAAAAGGAAAAGATAGAGTAACCAATCTTTAAAAATACAGAGATCAGTAAGTGAGGATTCATTTTTTTTATTAGCACAGGGCTCTTGGGGGAGGTGTGTGTCTGCATCCCCAGTGCCCAAGACTGCTCAGCTCATAATAAATGGCACACCGGCGCTGCTGGGCCTGCCCGCTGCATTGCCATGGCTACTGCACTCTGCCTCTGCAGAAACTAAATATTGAACAGAGAGCAGGTGTGCCAAGGATCCCAGCCCTCCCACGCCACCAGCACCATCCCTGTGGGAAGCTGGTCCCCCAGGAGGGAGAGGATGGCCTGGAGCCACAGGTCAGGCCAGGTGGCGACCATCTCTGTCCCAGCCTCCTGGCTGCAGGAGCCTTGACACCTGAGCCAGGGGCAGGGACAGACCAAGCCCTGGGCAATGGGATCAGCAGGGAGCCTTCTCCAGGGAGCTTAGAATTACTGCCTGAATGGAGTAGGGCTCCTTTCCCTGTCAACTGCTGCAAGAAGAGCAAAGACAGGGCTAACATTGTGCAGGCTGGCAGAGCAGGACCCTTCCAGAACCAGGGATCCTCATCCCTGCACTGGCTACAGAGGATATGTGACAGGGACATCCCATGTCCAGCCTCCCCACAGGGCTTGGCTCCTGATTTCAGCAGATCCCAGGACCCAGGAGCTCAGCAGACCCCTGTGGCTCCTTCTGCCCGCAGTGACTGGCGCAGGAGGCAGCAGGAAGGAGTGTGCATATCAGGATGCTGGAGGTTATTGCTTTCATTAATAGCTGCATGAGAGTGCTCGAGGTAAGCCAGGCAGGAGCAGAGCCCACCTCTCAGCACAGCTTCTGAAGGCTGCAAACAGCCTTCACCTCCCTTTTGCTTCCCAAGGGCCAGTCTCTGCCCAGTGGCTACAAGACTCCAGCTTCTGGGTGCCCCTGGATGTTTTGCACCCCACTGCTCTCCCACCCCCACTGTGCATTTCTGCTCACCCCTCTAAATGTTCTAATACTGTAAAAGATCCATCAGAAACCTTCCACTCCAGAGGGATATATATTATCTAAATTTGATAAGACAACTTAATTTCTCTCCGTGTCTGTTACTGGCGATAAAACTGGGAGACTTTTATGACCCGGAGTCCTCTGTAAGATTGTCAGGAACTTATTATACAAGGTATAACTGGATTTCTCTCCACAGATGGCTCGCAGCCATGAGCTGTAACGCAATTCTGCAGCACATTTGGTAGAATAAATGCAAAGAGCTTGTTACAGTGAGTTAGATAAGAGAGACGGGAACACGGCTCTCGCAGGCTAATTCGGCATCTGATCTGCCTTTTTCTCACTGTGAAGGACGACTTGGAAAAGTGCATTTCACACTGAGGAAGGAGCCAAGCCCTTCCCAGAGCCACCTGGGATTGGTGCAGCGGCCAGCATGGTGCACTCAGAGGGGCAGGACCCAGCATGTGTCACAGCAGAGCTGCTGCCCTGGCCCTTTGTGCGTGCCACTGCTGCGTCCCCAGCGCCAGCAGGTGCCTTCCCACGTGGCACGAGGGCCAGCAGGTCCTTCTCAGAGGCCCTTATGGCAGGCTCATCTGTTATAGTTATCACACAGCCCATTCAGGCTCTGACCAGATAAAGACTGGTGATTTTTTATTTACTGATTTTTTATTTCAGCATCCTGCAGGCAGGATGCCATGCAGCACACTCATTTATCTCAATTTGCTCCCTCCCACCTCCCATCCCTAATTTTTCAGCAGAGCCTGGAGGTGAAAGCCTTATCTCTGTGGCTCTTCTGCACATGGAAAGCAATCATGGCCTCTCCTTTGTAGGGGCCCTGGTGGGGCTATTTGTTGTCGGGGCAGTAGCTTTGTGGACTGGAAATGAGACAAATCTCTTTGCAGCTACTCATGGCCCTGGGGTAGATCCTGCACTGCTGTGTGAGGCTGCAGTGGGGCTCATGTGTGGGGCTGCAAGCGCTCCCCTGCAAGAGCTCTGGTCATGAGTTGGCTCTCCAGTGACCCTCCCCAAACTAGAAATGCTTTCCTGAGCTCAGACCATGTTACAGCAAATGGGAATTGCTGAGAACCATCAGGTGGTGACAGCATGTTCCTCTGGTAGCACTCATTCCCCTGCAGTGCCACTGGCTGCAATCCCTGCAGTGGGCAGATCCAGCCCTGCAGACCTGTGCACCCTTCTGCAGGCAGCACCCCGGTGTCACACTGTCCCCAGAGGAGAGGCTTGCCTGGGCCCTGCCTGCCCCTGCACCACTGCCAGAGCCCCCACAGGTATTTGGAAAAACAGAGCTGTTACCTCGCCACTGGTCCCAGGGAATGGCAGGGCCTGGAGCCTAGCTCAGGGCAGAGGCTGCAGCACAGCATGGCCACATTAATGCTGGGTGAAACATGTTGTTATGTGCATCAGGTTTTGTAATGGAACATGTTTAAAATTCAATAGAAAGAAAGATTAAAAAATAAGTTTCTTATCTAGAGGAGCCATAGAGCCAGTGAGGAAATTATGAATGTCTCGTTGTCCAAGGTTAAAGAGTGAGAGCTGAGGCATGAAAAGGCAGGAGATAAGATGAAATGTTTTCTGTTTAAATGAATGGGCTCCACTCTGCTCCCTAATAAATGATCAGTGTCAATATGACAAATTAATTCTGCATTGAGCTCCACTCAGGGCTCAATGTGTGCAGGGTGGGAAGGGTCCCGGCCACAGCCTCCACTGCCAGACCTGTGCCAGGGGCCAAACTAGTCCTGCACAATCTACTGCTCTGGGAGGGTGCTGCAGGAGAGGCCCCACGTCCCTGGCTCTGCTTCCCTCTTTGTGAGGAGGGGATGGGATGCCTCGAGCCCCAGCTATGTGCTGCAGCCTGTGGGTTGGGCTCTGACTGGGAGTACTGTACCCCTGGGCAGAGAGGGGAGCACTCAGGACCCCAAGGACAAGGGGACAGGGATGACGCATCCTGGACTGGCAGCTGCAGTGGCTGCAGCAGAGCCCTGCCAGCACGAGGAGCTGCTGGCAGAGCAGCCAGGTGACCCCATGGAAGAGATTGGACCTTTTAAAAGAGACAGTGACAAATGAAGCTCCGTTCCACTCGAGGCACAGAGGAAGGGGACAGGGAGGTGCTTCCAGGAGCTGCAAGATGAAGGTCACCCAGGAGCCAGATGAGGCTGCTATGGGGCAAGGGGGGGTGCAGGACAGGAGGGTGCAAGCAGGGTGGGACGATGGATATGGCACCTGACAGTCAGTGCCAGAGGTGTAGACAGTGCTGGGAGGAGAGGGCAAGGAGGAGCCAACCCCACCCTGGGAGCAGGGTGTCTGTGGATGATGCTCCTCAGCACTGTGGTACATGCCTGGTGCCATGGCCTGGCCATGCCAGCCCTGGCCAGGGTGGCCCAGCCAGACCCATTGTGGTCCTGGCAAAGCCCTCACACCAGTAACTGATGCTGCTGATGGGGACTTGTTTTCCACTGATGAGCAGGAACCCAGGGAGAGGGACACTGTTCCTTGGGGTGGGGAGCAGGTTGCACAGCCAGGCAAAGCCCAGTGAACCAGCCACTAGCCCTGACACTTTGAAGGCACCTTTCCTGCTGGAGAGCAGCCTCCAGCCAAGCCCTGGAGCTGCACCACACAGGGCAGGAAAAGGCCAGCCATGCCAGGCCAGCAGGTGCCAGTGGAGGCAGGGCCATAGCAGCAGCTGTTATTACTCATAGGAGATCCCCAGTGCAAGACATACTCTTGCAGAAGACAAATCACAGCCGACACACAACACTGTTACTCCGTGTTTATCTCCAGCTGCCTCAGGGCAAAAGCAGGTGAAGTTACAGAAAATGTGGGGTGTCTGGAGCTTAGCATTGCTGCAGCTCTGGGTGGATCCACAGCCCTGTCTGCACTGGAATCACTCACAGCCAACCTCTGTCCAACTGGCCTGGCACAAGCAGGGCCAGAGCAGAGCCCTTGAACTGGGGAGGCATCTCCATCACCACTGTGGGGCTGCACTTGTTTCTTTTGGTGCTGCTGCAGCAGTTTGGAACCTAGCTGACCATGGAGGGTTCCCATGCCATCATGCTGCCCTCGCCCCAGCACCGTGGCTGGCATGGGAATGGGGCACTGCAGTGCTGCACTGTAGGACCTGCTCTGGGAAGGGTTAACAGCCTTCCACACTGACACTGGAGCTGGAATGGAAAGAGTATCTCAACAGCTGAGATTAAAACAAGAAAATGAGTATAGAAATTATGTTTGTTAAAGCGAAATAGCTAATATAATCCTCAAAGGATTTTTCCTTTTGACTTAAAAAAAATCTAATATCTTCATTTCCATACCTTTTTTAAGCTAATTTGTGGAAAATTAAAATGGTGAACCCACAAAGGCTGCAGTTTAATTGAATCTTGCATCAGCCCTTGGTGAGCAGTCTCTCTTGGATTCCTTGATTAGTTCCCTCCATTAAATCATTTTTGCATCGTTTAGCTGAGATGCTGTCTTCTGGCGGGTCTGGGACTCAGGGACCTGGATAACTCAGTCTCCATCTGAGCAGATGTAAAACGACACGCCATGCTCTGGAGAACTGTCTTATTTGGCCTCCTGTGTCCGTGGGACTTGCTCCTGTATCTTGCTGCCTGGGCAGACAGCAGGCACGAGCTGCCCTCAGCACCAGGCCTGGCTGGGGCTCAGCACATCCCCAGACAGCAGGCACAGCTGCAGGGCTTGGACTGGAGTGAGCCCCGTGCTGGCAAGACCAGGAGCAGAGGGAGCAGAGGGAGCAGAGGGAGCAATGCTTGGCACTAGACAGCTTTGAGTGGGTACACTCACCCGGCTGTGAGAGATGTGGGGTGTGGTAGGGATCACAGTGTGACATCCTGGCAAGGGCAGTCCTTCCTCTCTGCCCACCTGGAATGCCCTGTGCATGAACTGCAGACACCAGTCCTGGTGGAGCCACCAATCCCCAGCATGGACAAGCACACAGGATGAGGTCTCAGTGCTGGCAACCACTGAAGTTCACCTTCTGTGTCCCCCTGCTGAATCCCCTCTTTTTAAGTGTGGATCAATTACACCTATCAGGGATGGCTCTTAATTTAGAGCATTTATACCCCTGTCCCATGGCACAACATTCCTACAGGGGAATCTCTCTGGAGGCACCAGCAGCAGCTGCACACCAGGACAGCTGGCCTGGCTCTGGGCCCGGTGAGCCGTGTTCCAGCCCTGCCAGTCTCCTGACCCTGTTGCACTCGGACTGCTGGGTTCTGGATGAGCACCAGCTCTCCCTCTTGCATCCCCTGTGCAACTCTGGCACCTCTTGCTGCCCCAGCAGTGGCGCAGGAGTGTTCTGATGGCCTTGTCAGGCTATCATGTCCCGTAGATTAAAACAGATTTATATAAAGTCCTTTTCACCCCATTAGATTACTCTGGATTAACCTTGATCTCAGTAATAGATGCTATAAATGTAAGTCCCGCTCAGGGGGATTTTATCCATATGTTCTTGGAAGGCAGAAAGTAGATAAATTCTTAGAGAAGGTCTTACTGAGCGATTAGAAAGATTTAACCTCTTCAAAGCCAGCTGGAGCTGTGTGCCCCTCTGCAGGGCAAGTCCTCAGCCCCACCTCCTCAGGCAGTGCCCCCCAGACCCCACCAACCCCAGACCCGAACTGGGACACATCCTGTGTTGTCTCTCGGGGGTGGGAACACAGTGTGTTGTTCTATGTGACCTGACATCCCTGTATGGGGCTGCCCTGTAAAGCCTGGACTCTGCACCCACCCGAGAGTCCCACTGCAGTCATCTGGAGGGGCTGGTGGCCACCAGCACCTGAGTTGTGCTCATAAGCCCTGCAAGCCCCTTCAGAGCCAAGGGCTGGCTGATGCTGCTGCCACCCTTGATTTATGACTTGTGCTTTCCTTGAGAGTTTTGTGCTTTTCCATTAGCAGAAGGGCCAAGCCTG
Source organism: Sterrhoptilus dennistouni (assembly GCA_013397095.1). Taxonomy (NCBI): domain Eukaryota; kingdom Metazoa; phylum Chordata; class Aves; order Passeriformes; family Zosteropidae; genus Sterrhoptilus; species Sterrhoptilus dennistouni. The sequence continues at coordinate 23,273 of VWZU01013049.1, forward strand.
TTGGGGAGAGCCAGCTGCAGCCCTTCAGTGTTTCGTGGCTGAGAAACAGTTAATGCAAGGAGGGATGAAGGCAGGACAAGGAAATTCAAGCAGCTGTTCCAGCAGAGGAAGGGGGGAGCCAGCACATTCCACTATCCAGCACACGTAGGTGTGGCCCGAAGGGGTGGCAGCAACCAAAATTAATTCCCCATCCCCTCCTGCTGCTGATATTAAATTGCTCCAAGCACAGGCTGGAGCCAGAGCCAAGCTCAGCTCTTCCAGGAGAGTCTGACCAGCAAGTTGCCTTCTGCTTTTTGATCAGACAAGCACCTAATGGAGGAAGAAGAATTTGGCACTGGGCTGGGCTGCAGAGAACTGGCCCTGCTGGAAGCCGCTGCGATCACGCAGCCCGTGCTGGAGAGAGGAACAGGCTGTTGACAGCAGACACAGTAATGAGGAGGAGTCAGCTCTGTGGAACAAGGCACTGCTACAGAGCCACAACATTCAGGATGGTCTGTAAATTCTGGGGGAACCTCTGTGAACCTCTCCTGGGGGCTGCAGTGCTGCTGCAGAGCACTCTAAGGTTGGAGCTGGTAGAAGGGTTTGACCTTAGCCATCACTGACTACCAGGCTCCTGGCAGGGCTGGACAGTGGCAGGAAGGGGCTGCAGTTTCACCTGTTCACTCCCAAGCCAAGGTGTTTTGCCTTGCTGGGGCATGGGGAGACAGCCCTGATAGACACAGCCCTCTCAGTGCTGCCCACACTGTGGGTTTCATGGGAAACTTGGACTGCAAATCTGTACTGCAAGGGCAACACTCCCTGGGCTGGGGGGAGGCAGGGAGGTTACCCAGGCCTGCCTGCAGCACAGGAGGACCAGGAGGAGCATGCCATCCCTCTGCTCATGCCCCCAGCCAGGCACCTCTGCACACATGGTGGATGTGCAGGAGGACCTGCACTGTTAGCAAAGTTTGATGCAAATATGTGTGGTTGGCAGTGCCCTGCAGCCAGGGCTGCACCTGATGAGCTCTGGCAGAGGGACAGACAAGCCAATCCAGCTGGCATGAGCAGAGCCCTCTTTGAGGCAGCAGGCACAGGGGATGCAGAATCAATACTGCATCCCCTGACCTCAAGGGCCAGTCTGTTCATTACTGCAATGAACACACTGCCTTCTTCCTGCCACTGGCCACAGTAACACATACCCCCAGGGAGGGGAAGCTCCAAGTCCCTTGGACTAGCCAGGACCCACACTCCATCCTGGCTCTGGGCCTCTCGCACCATGAGACATTTCCTGTGCTGGCTCTGCAGGGCCATGTCCATACCACATACCACAGGAACCCTGAGCAGGTACAAGGCAGTTTTTGAGCAATGACTTGTGCTGCAGGAAGAAGCACCAGCAAGGAGTAACTGCTCCTCATAACCACCAGCAGGACCTGGGCCGATGGCAGCAGCTGTGAAAGGCATCACTCTCAACAGTCTGCCCTGACCTGCTGCACAGCTCTGCAGCCCTGCCTTAGTGCTGCTGCCACTGGGAATCTGCAGAGCACCTGTATGCAGCCCAGCAGGCATCCTGTTCCCTGTCCGAGGCATGACTCTCCGGAGGGTGGCTCTGTGGGCTGTGCCGAGCTCCATCCCTCTTCCCTGCTGACCCAGCTACTTTGCATGCTCAGCCGGGCCTGCCACTGGCTCTGCCCACACCCCTGTTCTTCCTGGCTCAGGAGCCTCCTTCACACTTGCCGGGCCTCTCCTCAGAATGTGGCTGCCACAGCCATCACCAAAGGGCTGGGGAGGGTCAGCTCTGGTGTGGAGCTGGTGAGAGCCCCCAGTGCTCTTGAGACACCCCAACACACTGGTGCTGACAAAGCGGGGTGGCTACAGGCAGCACAGGCACTTCCTGCGTGTAGCTTGCAGGGAGCAGCTGGAGCAGAACAAGCACAGCAGCAGCCTCCCTCCTGCACCTGCACTGGGTCACCAGCCACGGGGAGCACAGGGAGCCCTGGCCATGCGCTGTCCCCAGCCACTGCCGCGAGGTGCCGGGGTTTGTCCTGCTGTGCCCCCCCTCCCAGGGGGCCAGGAGGTCTTACCGAGACGTACAGAAATTCTGCCTGCTGCCATGAGCTGTCACCTCCGATTCTGCTGAATATTTAAAAACCGCCTGAATCTGAAGTGACAAATCCATCATTGACCATCTGCCACTCTGCACGGTCACCCTGCAGCAGTCCCTGACATTTCCAGCTCTGCCCTGACACGAGCCAGTAACTCAGAGACGGCAGGCATCAGCCTCAGCAGGCTGACAGGCGCTGCCCCCCGCCTGCCCCGGGCCCCTCGGCAGCCCACGCACAGGGACAGCCGGGGTACAGCGGCCCCTCCTGCCCCTCCCCGGCACAGACTCGGTGTCCGTCTGCTGCTGACACTGAGCACACGGCTCCACACTGAGTACTGACCCCACTGCCAGCACAATCTGGGACAGAGACAATGGGATACCCTGCTGAGGGCATGGCCATCCCCAAAGCTGGCTGTGAACAGCCCCCTGCCATCCCTCAGAGGGGTGCTGTCCCACGGGACAGGGATTGCTGCAAGCCCCACAGGCAGCACTGAGTCCTCATGCACCTGTACCAGAGGTTCCCTCAGCACAGCTGAGTGAGTGGGCTCCACTGTGGGTCTCCAGAAGCCTGTCCCTCCCTAGGGCTGCACAGGAGTCCTGCCATGTCTCCATGGCCACTGGGGCAGCCAAGTTGCCTCATACTCCACACAGGAGTTAGGGTGGATGTCTGCTTGGGCATGAGACAGCCCATTCCGGGTCCCCTCCTACACCTTGACAGTGCCTGTCCTGTGTACACCAGGCAGGACAGCATGGGATGGATGGTGCAGGGAACAGGCTGCTTTGAGGCAGTCATTCCCAAGAGAAGTGCCCATGTTCATTGCCACACATCCCCTTGGAAGCACAACAACCACACTCTCTGCTTGGCTGTAATTGGTTGTCCTGCAAGGTGAGCCCATGCACAGCCATCCCTCCCTGCCCCACAGGGACAGGTCTGGGGGTCCCCTTCTGAGAGCTGGTCTCCCCTATGGCTGCTCCCCACACAGAATGCAGGAGAAGTGTTACAAGTACCCACTATTCAGCAAGGCTGCTGCACCCTGCACACCTAGTTTGGGGACCTATGGGTGGCACTGCTCATTTGGGCTCTGAGCCAGTGGCAGTCCAGGCTTCAGCATGGAGCAGGGGAGGCCCAGGAGCTCTTCTGGAGCAAGGGATGCTCTGCGAAGGCAGCATGACTCTTACACCCTGTGGCCCCAAGAAGGTTCAACAGCTCCTCTCTGCAGAGCTGCTCCTGGCAGCTCTCCATAGGGGAACTGACTAGCAAGGCCACAGGGCTCCTCAGCAGCTCTGCTGTGTCCTCAGCAGCTCGAGGGGGAGGCTGTGGGGCCATGTGCCAGGAGACCCCACGGGAGATGCTGTGGGCCGTGGCCCTACACCTCCTGCTTGGCTCAGACCCGAGCAGAGACAGCCGGGCTGCAGGAGAGCTCCCGCCAGCCATTCGCTCCGTACTTGTAGCTGGCACAGAGCTGCAATTTACAATCAACCTGCTGTTTGAGCTAATTGTGCTGTAATTGCTGAGCTGTGCTCCCTCCTGTTCCACCAGTGAGAGGCAGTTCTCACACTTCTCTTGGCAAGCTGGTACATCCACGGTCAGCCCCGGCACTCAGCTCGCGTGCTTCCACCCCAGCCATGCCCCGGGCAGAGGCAGTTTTCCTCTCATTCCTCTGCCAACAAACACCACCCCAAGCTTGGCAGCTGCTGGTCTCTCTACAAGCCCTCATTGGAAGCAAGCAGCTGCTGGAGGCCACGGGATGACCAGGACCATGATGCCACGTATTTGTGGATGGGCAAGCACTGGGCACTTCACTGAGATGCCTCTGCCTCCTGGGAAGGCATCTTGCCAAGGTTTCCTTTATATTGGATAAAAGGTGGGCATTTGGAGGAGCAGAGCAGGCTGTGCCTGGGTTCAGGGAGCGGCTGGGTAGGGCCTGGGGTCCCATTGTCCTGGTGCGAGGCAATGAGCTGATGAGCACTAGGGAAGGGAGATGCCAGGTCATCAATTGTAATTAAAGGACACTGTCACTGCCGGGGTTGGGCTGGTTCCCAGCAGCTCCTGTCACTCCCCCGTGCTGACACCGCAAAACTTGTACATCTTCTGTGCTATTTAAAAATCCCATCTTTAATAACTCGGAGACATCAGGAACCTGCATGACAGGCACAGGGGGATGTCAGACACCCAGGGGACAAGCACAAGGGGAAGCCATTCCCTGGGGAGCAGGGGGTGCTGCAGGTGGTCCCAGCCCCATGTGAACAGGCAGGTGGGCCCCGGGCTAAGTGTCCCCTCCAGGCTCAGAGCCCCGGGGCTTGGTGCCCTCTGCTGTGCCCTGGGGTGGGACTGGTGCGGGGTCGTGGTGGGGCAGAGCTGGCAGAACTGCAGGCAGCACCGCAGGCAGCACCGCAAGCTCTCGCCGCTGCAGGCGGTGTGTGCGCAATCAGCGCTAATCAGGTCGCTCACTAATTGCGGGGCCTCCCGCAGGGTGGTGAGGGCTGGGGGGCGCGGAGGGGGGTGGCACTGCCCTCCCCATCCCTTCTCCTGTCCGGGGCAGGTGTCACATCTCTTGTCAAAGGCATCTATGGAGAGTGGGCGTTAAACACTCACAAAGACGCTGCGATTATTTCAAGTGAGAAGGGTTGGAAAAGTCAATTTTCCTGAGAAAATTTGTCCCTCTTCACATCTCAACAGTTTTTCTCCAAGGACACTGTACCACTGTGTTTTTCCCACAAAGAGTCACTTGTGGTCCCAGCAGTGGGCAGCCTCATCCTGCCTGCCTGGTGTCCATCCTCACTGCCTGGTGTCCCCATGGGATTCCCAGCTGGGAGGCAGAGGAGATTGGCTGGGCACTGACCCTCCTGGCAGGGAGTCCTGCCCAGCACACCTGGCTTGGCAGGATGTCTGCAGCTCGTCCTCATCATAGGTTTGTGCCTTCAAACCCATCTCCACCTGACAGGCTGGGGCCTATGTAAATTCCCACCATAGTCACACTGAGAGCTATCAAACTATCTAATTTAATTTCTTTGTGAAAATAAATAGCTAAAGTGGCCCTAGGTACATGCATAAATACTTCAGCTTTATGTTGGGCCTGTTATTATTTCTCCCAGCTCGTGCAGTTGTAATGCACACTTAATAAGTACATATTTATTGCATGTCTCGTCCTGGTGGAAGAGTAAGGAATTTTTGCTGAATGAGCAGGAAAACAGCTTAGTCTGTAATAAAAAAGGGAGGGAGTTAAACAAAAATATGCTGGGTAATTAATGATTGGGCTTTGAATGGCCATAATTTTTTATTAAGCAAGTATGCAAATACGGCTTAAGTGGCTGTGTTAGTATTCAATGGCTTTTTTTCAAATATTGATGGCTGATCTCTGGTAAGATTGTCTCTTTTCTTCATGCCTGAGTGCACAATGATGAGCTAACATGAGCACTCCTGCGTGTCCATGTGGGAAGCTGAGAGCATGTACCCAGGGAGGTGTGCTGCTCCTGAGCAGCCCTGGCCAGCTTCATTTGTCCACACACCCCCTCACCTCCCTCCTGCCTGCTGCCAGCCACTGGCTCTGTCTGCTGCTTTCTTTGCCTCCCCGATCCGTTTGTTGCACGCTTCATTAATCCTGATAAATGTGTGGGTTAGTGCTGGGAGAAGCAGCTCCAGGGATGCTGCCACCAGGGAGCTCCCTGTGCTCCACTCCCGCTCCGACGGGTTGGTGCTGGCACCCATCAGGCAGCCCCTCCACCAGCCCTGGGACAGTGTCCTGGGTGCAGCTGGCACCTGTGGCTGTGGGGCAGGACAGCAGGGGACAGGCACAGGGAAAGGGATAATGGGCCCCAGCCCTGTGGAGCAGAGATGTCCCATGCAGAACTGGCTCTGTTCCCAGGCACCAGCACCACAGCCATGTGAGCCAGGATGGGCATGCAGGTGACAAAAAGTTACTGAGCTGTGACCAAACCATCACTCCTCTAGGTAGCAGTGACTGCTGAACCCTGGGCAGACCCTGAGTCACAGCAGGGCAGCATAAGGGGTGACACAGACTCCATGGCTGCCCCTTCTCTAAGAGGAGGGTCCCAAGGGTGCATATGGCTGTCTTGGGGCTGCAGAGACAGGAGGGGATATGGTAGCACTGTGGGTGTCCCAGCCACAGGGGCCAATTGAGCTTTTGGGAGTGTTGATGCTGTGACACAAGGGAGCCCTGGAGCTGCCTGTGGAACAGCACCAGGAGGCTCTGCTCCCCAAATGAGTCCTGCTGCTCTGTGGCCAGAGAAGCTGGCTTGGTCGAGAGGTTTTTGACAATGCCACATGAGGTCCAGGGGGAGCACGCCCCGAGTCCCTCTCCCCATCAGAGCAGCAAGGCAGGGAAAGACACCAGCCAGAGAGGACAACCAGGCTGCAGGAGTGACAAGGCCATGGCAATGCACACAGCAACGCTGGCAAACAGCAAGCTGATCCTCCCATTAGCCCTCATTAGCACGTGGCTGAAAGACAACACGAGTTTAAATTAAGAAGACATCACTATGGTCCCAACTGTGTTACCGCTGTGCTCGGGAAGAGCCCGACAGCTGCTATTTAATACACCTTCACGATCTGTCAGGGCACACACTGGCTGCACAGCACAGTGTCTGCCTCAGCACACACATGCTTCTGCATGGCTGCACACCTCCACACACAGACAGCACCTGCCTCTACACGTGTCCAGCACCCTGCACATGTGTGTGCAGGGGCAGGAGAGCCACGCTCAGCCCTGGGATGTGTCCCTGGGGCAGGAGGTGGTTCCTCCATCCAGAACACCTTGCTGTGGCTCCATGTGCTGGACAATGGATGAGCCCCTCCATGTCTTTGTGTGTGGCCACGACACAGCTCTCTTGTAGTGTGCTCTCCTGAACCCAGGGAGCCAGAAGGAGCCTGTGGACCTAAAGAACATCCAGGGCCAGACTGATGGGTGGGAGCTGCCAGGGGAACAGCGTCAGTCTGGGGTTGCTGCTCCCAGCACAGCAAAGTGGGATATCAGCACTCCATATTTACACTGCACATTTCCAGCGTGATGCCTGCTAATGACTCCCACTGGTACGGGGGAGCTGGTGACTGTCATGAGAAGGAAGGAAAGAAAAAAACTGTTTGTGGGCATGAAGGGAGCCAGAACCATATGATGGGAGGTGTAGGGGGCTGATGCTGAAGGTGTAAGCTTGCCCCTCAAGAGGGACAGAGCAACCTGCTGATGTACCCCATAGGTGTCCCATGTGAGTGTCCCATATGGGTATCCCACACAGGTAAGCCTTGCCTGCAAGCTCATCTGCCAGCCCACAGCTCATGCCTGATGGACTGCTCCAATAAAGGATTGCACTTGCCCTTTGTGCCAGGACTTGCAGAAGGGCTGGAGGGGTCTGACTGGTGAACAGAATGGGTGGCAGGTACTACACCATGGTGGGACTCACAAGAGACAGTCTTGGCCAGGTGAGTGAGGAAAGCTGTGTTCAGGGATAGACTGGGCTTCCAAGGCCACAGCAGCAACAAGCATTCTCAGCCATGGATTGTGAATTTCCCACACATTTAGTGACAGTATTGGAAATGCATCTGAGCACATTAAACTATTTCAGACAGCATTAACTGTGCTGGCCATGTGCTGGTACAGGGAGACCTGCAGGTGCTGCCCTGGAAACTTCAACAGACTGGGAGGTGGTGGGCACTTACAGGCAGGAACTGCTCCTGAGTCACTGAGATCACTGAGCTCCTCTACCCATGTGCCAGGTTCTCCTCACACATCCACACGTGGCAGTGCCCCAGGCAGGAGCCAGGCACTGCTCATGGCCCATAAAGGCAAGGTCTGGAGCTCGATGGTCTGCACTCACCTCCCTGCAGGGAGCAGCCCAGACCCCCAGCCCTGGGAGCACGGTCTGCCAATGCAGCAGAGAAATTAGTGTGGGGAAAATTATCAGGTGCCCCTTCATGTCTAAGATGGTGAGTGGGAGAAGGAGAGGTCATCTCCCCAGGCCGCCTCACTGGAGGAGCAGAGAGCTGCAGCACAGAGCTCAGTGCAGACCTGCTGCCTCAATTATTTATAGGTACCATGGGTAGAACATGTTTTAATGACATTTGTGCAGGAGCTCAGCAGTGCGGATCCGCGGCGAGCCAAAAGGAATATGTCAGAGGCTTTAGGGCCGGTAAAAGCAGCGTGTCAATCACAGTGGCATGCTCACCTCAGCCCCTGGATCCGCTCCCCCTGCCCTGCGGAGAGCCGGCCCTGCCGGGATGGATTGATGGGCAAACCCACAGACACACCGGCATAAGTCACCCGCCTTTTTTATGGGTAAATCACAAGTAATAAGCTTTCTCAGTAGAATTAGAATGACATCCTGGAAAATTATGCTCTAGTTTTACAGCGTATGACAGAAAGGCAATGGACTCTTTGGAAGGGGATGCCTGTCCTACCATCAGGCAGCCATGGCTCGAGGCTGGGCACGGATGAAGCAAGCCTAGTTGGTGGAAACTTGAGCAGGAGATGAAAGGGACAGGACAGACCTGGGAATGTGATCTGCACTGAACTGCACCAGCTCTGCACACAGGACCCATCCCAGGCCCCAGAGTCTCTGGATGATGGCTGGGTGCTGCTGCGCACGGGCAGTGCTGGCTGTGTGCAGCCCTGGATGGCTCAGCCTGGCAAGGAGCACGGCTGCCTCCCGATCCCAGCAATGTCTGCAGTGACAGGAATGGGATGTGTCTCTGCCTAACCTTGTAATCTTGCAGCCAACTTCTCTGTGCAGCTGGTGGGCCAGGGGTCCACAGGCCAGGGCCCTGGCAGCCAGACCAGAAAGCAGATGAGATTCCAAATCAAGCCATCTGGACACAACACGCTCCAGCACCTCCAGCAGCTTCCCAGAGAAGAACCTAGAAGAACCTGTGATGCTGAAGCACCTCCAGCTCACCAGTGTGTCTGAAAGTGTGCCTTGTGCTGGGATTTGAAGACAATTGGCCCTTGTGTCTTTTTGCATTTCTGCTGGCAGAGTGTCATTTTCTTCAGAAAATGCTCTTTTGCAATTACTGTGAATTACACATGAAAAGCAAGCGACCACATATTGATTGTAGCCCAAGAAAAGCAGCAGAGCTATTTAGAGTAGATTAACTTTTTCTGGAAAATGGCTTCACAGTTATTTAAAGAGATTAATCAGTTCATTTTAGGTCATTTGCCATTGTTTCCATGGCCTAGCCTGGAATATCTCCCCTCTCTGTTGTGGACAGAGCCAAGGCCTTCTCAGGAGGAGGAAGGAGGGGTGCAAGCAGATGGTGCTGCTCCCTGGGTCCCTGTGGAGACTGTACCACAGCTGCCTCAGGGCAGGGCACAGGAGAACCCTTCTCAACCAACCCAAATACCTGCCTGCTCCATGCCAGGTGCAGCCAAAGAACAGGAGAGCAGCATTCCTGGGATACATCCTGGGTCATCACTTGTGCACCCTCACTCTCCTCCCGCTCCCCATGCCAGCACGCTGCAGGCAGAGCAGGCTCCTGCCCTCGAGTACTTCAAAGCACTTTTTTTCTTCAGGAAGAAAGCATTGAAGTCAAATAGCTCCTGTGGTGGAATACTTCCCAAATGTCAACACAATCTGTGCTACATTACGGGTAAATGTGATAATCTTAACGCCTGGCTTCTTAATGTCAGTGGCACTGAAGTCTGATGGATTGACAGACAGCCAGAATGACACGCAGTCATAGCTGATAAGGGCTCTCTCCGGGGAAATCACAGCTTTTTAAAGATGTTGGCAGCTACTAGCAAGTACCTTTTTATTTAAAAGGATTACAAGCATTGATTGCACTTCCTGTTTTCTTTTTATCACATTCCTGCACCAAGTGAAGCTTGTGCTGCGAGCTGAGCTTTTCAGACAATTATTCTGGAATAATGAAGGCGTGTCATGTTGCCTGTAATGAGTGTTTTCAATGCCTAATTTGCGTGCAGTGTGAAGGGATTTCAACAGCTGCCTGGCTCCTGGCTAAAGGTGAGTGACTCCTGACTGCAGTGGAGGCTGCCGTGGGCCGGCTCTGCTGGGGTGGATGGCAACGTGTGCTTCCCCCAGCAGAAGAGGGATTAAAACTCCACGAATTACCATGGTTAAAACACAAGCTAAGGGGATGTGTTCTGCTTAGAAATGGCTGGTGGCTGTTCCCCCAGTGAACAGCTGGACCAATTCATGCTCACCTGAGCAGCTCCTCCACAGCAGAGAAGGAGAGAGATGAAAAATGGATGTCTATAAACCTGCAGTGTAGCTGGACAGGGCAGTTAACAACCCTGAGCCACAAACACTTGCTGTCACTGACTACAGATGAGGGATGTCTAAGAATCACCACTTGGCCTCCCAACCACGGCTGCTGAGCACACACAGCAGCAGAAGAGGTGGGTGGATGGTGTGACTCGCTGTACAGCCTAGGCTGTAAAGCCTACAGTTACCAAGGCACTGGTCTTCTGTTCCTGCTTTTACCCTTTCTTACTGCCCAATGTCATGCTGTTAAATGCCAGATTTGACCCCTCACAGCTGGGTTCCAGTGTTGGTGAGGGCAGGGAGGGTGGGATGGGCCATGGGAAAGCCAGGGCTGTGTGATTGCTGAGTGGGGAGCCCTGGCTGTGCTTTGCTGTGTATCCCAGCTACTTCAGATTCTGCCTACCCATGCTGGATTCAGCTTTGCAAAGCCCAAGGTACTTCCCTAAAAATTTGAAGAACAGTCATTAAATCCACACTCATCTGGCAAGGGACTGTGAAGCTGGAGAAAGCCCAGGCTGGGATGTGTGAGTGACAGATGATGGCCAGCCTGGCTGCTCAGCATGGCACCAGCATCCCCAGAGGACATAGTCCCACTGGCAGTAGGAACACCAGCAATCCACCACACTGCCCTGGCTGCTCAGCAAGGTGAGGGGTAGTTTCAGCCCCACTGACTGCCCAGAAGCACAATTCCGGGGCCAAGTGAAATTCAATGTTTTTGTTTCTCTCCAGCTTCTCCAGGCTGTGGTGACAGAGCTGTGACAGCTGCCTGGAAACAGAGCTCTGTTCCCACCAGTGAGAGGGGAGCAAGAACTGCTGCTGCTGAGCACAAAACCAGGTCATCTCCAGATACTGGGAACACTCCTGGGATGGGCTGGGAGGCAGCAGGGCCACAGCAAGTAGAGAGCACAAACCAGAGTTCTGTGGCACAGCAAGAGAGCCCTGACAAGACAGAGCTGCTGCCACCAAGCACAGGGCAGAGATGTAAAACGGAGATTTTGCTGAGCAGGGAGAGTCTGACACCAACCCTGAAAGAAGCTCAAGGGCTTGGTAAATGAAAGGACATAGGGGGCTGGGATATTAGCCATAGTGGAGGTGGTTAAAGGAGTCAGCTTTCTGGTGATAAAGCAGCTTCCTCAGAGGATATGGGGAAAGAAGGGATCACCTTCCACAGCAAGATAGTGCCAGTGGGAATGGAAGGTAGAGGTTGACACAGCCTTGCTACATTCAGTTACCAGAGATGGATTTTCCTCCTGGGGGTGAAGGTATCACTGCCCTTTTTTCACTTCCTCTTAATGATCCCAGAAGATCACATCCATCTTTTGCAAATACCTCTCTAGAGGAGACCTGGACACCTTGCCTTCTGGAGCTTGCCATGGCTCAGTGCAGGCATTGGAGGTGACTGATGCAGCCTCCCTGTGCTGGGGATGGAAAAGGGGCTGCAGCAGCCCGTGGCTGATGGGACACAGAGGAACCAGCCCTGTAGGACCCGTTCCAAATGTGATAGTGGCAAGTGCCACTGTCCTCAGCCGCACAAAGCACAGGACTCTTACAGGTCACATCCCATGTGGTGAGAATCATCATCTGCAGAGGACTGGCTTCCCCTCCTGCAGGAGGAGAGGGACCTGCCCTTACCCTGCTCTGCAAGGAGGCTGTTGTGCAACTGCTGGAGAGAGAGAAGCTGCTACAGGAAAACTTCCTCAGAAGGGGCTGTGTTGAGGAGGCATGGAGCTATTCAAGCATCTTCACAGATGCTTCTGCAATCAAAGCTCTCAATAATCCTCCTCTTTTGTAGTGAAGGGTCTGGTTCTGACTGGCAATTTGTTGCTTTGAGCTCTCTCCATTTCCCCACAATACACAAGAAGCAAATCCTCCTGCACAGCGCAGGCTCACAGTCAGTGCCAGGCACTTGTCACCTCCACTGCAATGAGCACAGTGACTGCAGACACCTCCTCCTCCTCAACGAGGAGTTCCCAGAACACTTCAGCCCCAGCCTCTAGAGTCCCAAAGTGTTTGGGTGCCTGAAGTGGGACAGCAGGACTTGGAGAGCTGCAGCTGGATGAGAGTTCTTGTTGCCAAGGGCCTGGGCTGGAAACCTGGGTACAAACACTCAGCAATGCTCAACTCTGCAAACAGCAACGGGCCAAGTGTCCAGACCTGCCAGAGCAGGCAGCTGTGACCACAGCACTGACAGACTTGCTGTGAGGGGGTAATTAATGGTGCAATTAATGGTGATGCTGGCAGAAAGGCTTCCTCAAGGCTGGCAGCTGTAGATGCACTCATTTTAAGTGTGAGAAGGAAAACCACGCAAATGTTGAGGTCTGACAGCACACCTTGTGCCTCTGGAAAACCCTCCAGGCTCAGGACTTCCCCCTTCTGTCGCAGTATCCCATTAACTGCTGTCATCAAAGGTCACCAGATGCTTCTTCCATAACATTTAGTGAATAATCAAGGGAGCAGGACGGAGTGGAGGCAGGGGGATGGTGAAGGATAAGGAAACACGCAAAGACCTGGGGGAACAATAATCCTGTTTTGGAGCCAGGACTGCAAGATGCTGTTTAAATGACTGTTGCTTTATGGAGCAGTTTAAAGTCTGCCTGTTCTATCTGCTGACCTACACTGAGGGCACCACTGAGCTTGGCCATGTCCCCTCTCCCTGTGCCTGCCCCACCCCTCCATGGTGTGCCATTGTCACACTGATGGGAGCTGGAGCATTTCCAGCCACCTCAGTAACGCTCCGCAAGCCCAGGGAGGGTCACGCTTCTTTGCCATGAGTACCTTGATCCTCCCCCAGCCCCCGGGCATCAAGGAAACCACCAGCAATTGATTTAGCTGTGGTCAGGCCAGAATGTCATTTATTTGCATCATTTCAATATTAAAACTGAGTTTGAAGGCAGGTTTTTTAGCTGCTGCTAACTTAATGCTGCTGTAACACACAGCATCACCAAAATGAGAATGGGTCAGGTACCAAAGCTGTTGACAATGCTCAGCTGCACTGAAGCCATGAAGAATTACAGAACCATAGAATGGTTTGAGCAGCTCAAAGCACAACCCAACCTTCTCCTGAAAGGATGGAGAAAACCAAGGGCATTTTTTTTCATTGTTCATTTTCATTTCCTTCAAGTTCAGAGAGAAAAAATGACCCTGCTCTTGAAGAAGCTTTTTCTGATGAGCATTTCAATGAAAAATGGGAAGAAGCCAGAGATGCAGCATCCTGCCAGTAGGAAAATGCTGCAGGGGTTGGCTGTGCCACGGCCTGCCAGCCACCCAGCCCCTTGTGGAAAGCACCAAAGGGACCACAATGACAGAGCAATGCAAGGAAAGGAAAAAGGACAAAAAACCCACATAAGACTCAGGCTAGACGACAAGGAAATAATTTATTTCCAGGTCCCAGAAAGACCTTGAAAAAAAAATAAATAAATAACAAGGGTGAGGAAATCAACCGTCTAATTTCATCTGGGTAGAGAAACAAACCCCAAGTGACTCCATCACTCATGGTGGCCGCTGCCAGCTCCTCCCGCGGGGGCGGGCAGGGGGTGCAGGCACCGCGCTCCTCCCGTATTTACAGTGGGACAGGAACTAAAACGCAAGCGTGCGTGTGCATGCGCGCCGGGAACACGGGCTGCTCGGGGATGGATGGACGGGTGGATAGGGGAGAACCCGCTGGGAGGGTTGCTAAACACGTACCCTGTCAGACCCCATCTCCTAGGACAGAGCCCTGCTATTGCACAACACTCGGCTAGAGGAAGGGCCAGTGCCACAGGGGCTCGGGCACAGCTCTGCAGCCCAGAGGGAAAACACGAACACATTCCTGAGGAAAGAGAGGGCTTTCTTTGTTCTCCTGCTCAGAGGTCAGGTGCTTGAGACCAGAGCTGGCACTCAAGGGCCCCGCTGCCTCCCCAGCATCATCACAGTGAACCAGCAGCACGCTGGGCACAGGTGCCAGCCACAGCACCATCACCTCCTCGGAGGGACCAGAGAGGAGCTCCTGGTCCCAGCATGAGCCAGGCTGGGCTCTGCACATGGTAGTGGCAGTGGGCAGGAGCAGCTGAGGGCAGGCACCCTGGCAGGTCCTGTCCCTCTCTGCTGCCGGGTCTCGTGCTGCAGCCAAAGGACCAACGCCAGCAGCCGGGAAGCAACACACAGTAAAAAAAATGGACACTCATGTACATTTACAGTTAAACCTTCTCCGAGGAGAGAAAACAGTGTCTGTGGTTAAACTAAAAGGACAAACCCAATGATGAGCCCAGAATGTGTCAGGCCTTGGGAGACTGTATATGTTACCTATCAATGATATAATTGATTTTTTTCCCCAACCTGAACAGATAAGGAGCTGCACCAGCCAAGATGCCCTGAGGTGCTGTGCAAGGACATCACTCTACAGGCTGTTCAGATTTCCCTGTGGTAGTTGGAAGGCTGGGAAGGCACTGGGCACCCAGTCCTTTCCTCCAGCATCATCTGCAGGCCTGAGGAGCAATGGCACATCCCATTAGTATCTTCCTCACCTGCCTCCCAAACCCAGGAGTTACATGCAAAAGCAGTCCTTCTGGGAGCTCATGCTGGTGTGCTGCAGGATACTGTGCTGGGGTGGGGACACCCTGGATACCCTGACGTGTCACGGATGTGCTGCTGCCCAACTCGCAGCCAGCTCGGCCCCAGAGCTGTGCCAGCAGGTTCTGGCCTCACACACATCTCCTGGGGATGGCTGTTCTGTTGCTAATGGTGATGCTCTGCTGTCACTGGGTGCAAGCAGGAGTTATTCTTCCCAGCCAGGGGCCGGGGTTCTCCCACACCCTGCAGCAAGGTCCTACATGGGAGGCAGCTCTCCCCCAGCCACTGTGGGCCAGGGAGCACTGATGTCCTGCCTGCTGCCCTGTGCAGCTCACACCGTTTGGTGACAGCCAGTGCCTGGCTGGGAGCCCTGCGAACCCCAGGTCCAGTGTGAGGGGCTGGCAGAGCCCACTGAGGGGTGCTGCTCTGGGCCCTTTCAATGGCATTCCTCAGCACTGCAGCTGCTCTGTGGCCCAGGCCACAACATCACTTCTCGGTGACAGGTGGGACATCCCTGTCTGTCACTGGGGCTATGGGGCACACCAGGACTTCACAGACAACATCTGGTGTGCAGGGAGTGTTTGGGATCCCCTTCACATCACCAGCACCTCTGTGATCACAAGACAGGGGTGAAGTGATTGCAGCACGGAAGGGAAACCTGGTTTGAGGTGAGTGGCCGTCCTGTGCAGGATGTGATCCCAGCGTGGCATCCTCCCTCCAACACAACACCGTGCCCGCAGCAGGGGGCTACTGAGAGGCCCACGGGGAGCAGCGAGAAGGAAGACTTCAAAACCAAGTAAACTTAGGAGGGGAAAATCTGAACAGAAGTTAAAAGCTTGTTTCCCTCAGCTAGGAAAGCTCTTAAAGAAATCAAAGCTCTTTAAATGCTCTGACTCAAGTGACAAAAACAATTTAGACAACAAAAGGCTCCCGGTTTGCTCTTCCTCTCCTGGATGGGGATCACCGAACAGATCTATTTAAATGATAATTTGTCGGGGAGAAACCCTCTCCAAACCCTCTTGAATTAGATTTTCTCCTTCTAAAGTCAATGCGTAGTGCTTTAAAAGAGACTGGCTTTGAGGAGATGAGGACACCCCGGTGGCTCTCCCCAGCCTCCCCAGGCGGGTGTGGAGCCCACCCGAGCCGGAGGCAGCTGCAGAGGATCGCCCGGTGCCCGCGGTGCAGCCTCTCCCCGGCAGCCGTGGGGACCGGCCCAGGAGCGCAGGATTCCCGTGTGGCACCTCAGGGCTGCAGCCCCAGTCCAGGAGGTGCCCGGAGCCCACGGGGTTGGGGGCAGCTAGGACTCCTCGCTGTCCTCCTCGCCCCTGCGCCCCGCGTAGAGCGCGGCCAGCTGCCGGAAACGGGGCCCCCAGCCGCCCAGGTAGGAGAAGTCCTGCTCCGAGCCGCTGGACCAGGTGTTGATGGAGCTCAGGGAGGGCACCGGGGAGTCCGAGCCCTCGAAGGCATAGGTCTGGAATGAGTCATAGGGCGGCACAGAGAGGTCCTCATCCGCCTGCTCCACCTTCCTGCAGATGTAGTCTCTGAACACAGAGAAGTCCAGGTCTGGGCTCTGCACCCACTGTGGGAGGGCGTGGAGCTCGGAGGCTGGGTTTCTGCCTGGGCCCCCCTCTCCTGGCCCCCCACCTCCATCCCCAGCTTTGATCTCACTGAAGTCGTAGAGGCTGCGCAGTGCTGACATGTCATAGGCCTCTGTGTCCTGCTCACCGCCCCCTTCGTCGTTGTATTTGATGACATTGTCCCTCATATCCTCGTCATCCTCAGAGGTCAGGTGGCTTTTGTGGTGTCGCTTCAGCGTGAGGATCAGAAGGACCAGCACTGGGAAAGGAAGAGACAGTCAGATGGGAGCAGAGTCTCAGGGACACAGTGCTCCTGCAGGGCAAGGACGACCCCCGCTTGGTGGCAGGTGTGGAGGCACAGCACCCCCCAGCACGGGGACCCCTGCCAGCATGCCAGACGGTTCCCATCAGCCAGGCTCATCAAGCAGCAGCCCTGCTGTGTACTGGCTTGGAGAGAGGTTTGCCTGGGCTCCAGGGCAGACCGGGAGCTTCCTTTGCCATGCAGCGTGACCACTGAGACAAGAGCGAGCGATGGATAAACACACAGCTGGACAGACAAATGGATGGGTTCTGCAGAAGATGAGTAGGAAAAAGGGGTGCATGATTCACACTAGCAGCCAAATGTTGGGTGGGTGAATGTGGAGCAGATGGCACAGAGCCTGAGCAGTGAGCCGCAGCTGTGTCCTGGATCATCATCCATTCAGCCCATCACCTTTAAAGCACCGATGTGCACTTTATTGGTTTGGGCAATTAGGCAGAAATTTGTTTGCACTGCGTTGGAAAATGAAACCAGTGTAAAGTGCACCCTGTGGGAAAGGGTTTTCTGAACAGAGATGCAGACAGGGAGTGGAGCCATGCCAAGGAGAGGAGACCTCACCAAACAATGTGCTGCCTCCCACAGGTGTCTGGACAGCCCTTGGAGACAGCCAGGAGCCAGCTCTGGGGCCAGAGAGAGCTTTCAGCAGCTGCATCCATCAACTGTCCTGTGCTAAACCTGAGGGCACTGCAACATCCCTCGTTCAGAGCCCCTTCCCACATGTACACAAGCACTCGCTCCCCCTGCCCAGCAAAGCTTGTGCCAGTGGCAGGCAGCAGCATTCCTGGGGTACAGGTCCCGACCTAGGCAGCACTCTGGTTTGACCAGCTCTGCATCCTGCCCACACACACACACGCTCTAACACTGATCTTTTCAGATAAGAGCAATACCTGCCACCCTTGCTCACATGCTGGGAGCACACCCCCTTCATCTGCTGTGAGATGCCTGCTCTTGGCTCCTGCCTATCCAGGCAGGGAGTGAGCCAGCAGCCCTTCAGGCTCTGCTGGGCAGCATCACACCTGCCTGGCACAGGGAACTCTGCTCTGGCTGCTTTGTGGAGCCCCGCACGCAGGAGCTGTGGCAAATACGGGACCTTTACCACTAGTACCCCCCAGCAGGGGCTGAGGTTCATGCCCCCCATGCTGCAGCTACCAGGGAGGAGACAGATGCAGAGAAGCCTGCTCTGTGCCCACAGCACTGTGCCCACATTCATTTGATGCAGATGGAATGGAGCTGGGACAGGACAGGAAGGACTCGAGGGACAGGCAGGCACTCACCAACCAGGATGAGGACGCAGACCAGCAGCGCGATGAGGGCGCCGGGGCTCAGTGTGGCTGACACCACGTAGGCTGTGCTGTTGCAGGACTGGATGGCCCCGTTGCTGTCACAGCCACAGACACGGATGGTCAGAGTCCCTGTGCTGCTCAGGGCTGGGGGGCCACTGTCCACCACCAGAATGGGGAGCAGGAACACATCCTGCTCCTGGCGATTGAAGCCCACTCTCTGTGTGTGCACCGCTGCTGTGTTGTCTGCAGGGAACAACCAAAACCACAGCAAAGTCATCCCCACATCACAGCATGCAGGACCTGCCAGGAGCTCCTCCGTGCTCTGGATGAACAGCAGCTATTCCTGCACCACCTCCAGGAGCCATCCTGAGAGAGCCTGAGGCCTCCCCTTCCTCCAGCTCATGGCTCCCTGGCACTGCAGCCCCCCTGCAGCCTGAGTGCCTGAACACTCCAGTCCAGCATGTTACCCTTTGTCAGCAGCACCTCAGGGCCAGCCTGGCATCTCCTTTGTCACCTCACCTGTGGTGAGCCTGGCACAGGAGAAGCAGCAGCACATGAGTGTCTGAACCACACTGACAAACAGTGCAGGTGGCACAGAGAGAGGGGAAAAAACTTCTGAAAGACCCTCTGAGAGTGGCACAGAGTCACAATCAGGATAAACATCAATTGCTGACATGTACACAAGAACAGACAGGGTCTGCAGGTGGCACTGAGACTGCAAGAGCAGACACTGCTTCTTCCAAAGCCAAGAGCCATGAGTGAATGGTCCTGCCTCAGCCAGAGGGGCAGATACCCCAATGATCCTCTCAACTCCTGAAAGAGTAGGCAGAACTTCTTCCAAGCCTCCCAGCCAAGTTAGGCATCCTCCTCCCCATCTGCTTACACCCTGCTGCTTCAGGGGCTCAGCTGGCACAGCACAACTCATTAAGATCCCATTAACTCAGCCACTTCAGGGACCCTCCAGGGCCCTGGTGCCAGCAATGAACCCAAGGAGCAGCTGCTGCCCACCAGGAGCAGGGAGGGAGGGCAGGGACAGGGTCTGACACTGGGCCTGACTCCCTGCTCAGGGATACTGCAGGCTGCCAGCCAGCAGCAGCATGGGCAGGATGGGGCTGAACAGCAGGTGACAATTGCAGCCAGGTGTCACAAGCTGCTGCCGACTGTCTGCAGTCTTTATCTAATAAACCATAGATTGGCCCACTCACAGCAAGGTGCTGCTGCCTACAGACTCTCCTCATCGGACCCGATTTATGTCAGACCATCCCCTTTCTCTATGAATCAGCTCTTCCATTGGAAAACACATCTACTGTAACTCTGGCTCTTGGGCTGCTGCCATCATGGAAATTGCTGTATAGATTGGGCGCTGCATGAGAGCACACAGGGCATGGTGGGGACAGGAGGTGAGCCAGGATGGAAGATCTACTGGTCAGCCAGTAAGCAGATCCCAAAGGCTCTGTGTGGCAGCCAGGGCACTGCAGGGCAAAGACTCCTGTCCTGTGGGGCACCTGCCACCGTGACTGAGACTCCTGGAGCAGCATGTGGCAGCAGCACCATGGCAACTGGGCAGAGGTGTTAGGAGGAACAGGGGACCACTGGCCCCTGGGTGCAAGGAGGCTGAACCAAGTGTGGTGGCAGCAACATCTGAAAACTGCCTGTGGCCTACCAAGGATGAGCTAGGAAAAAAAAAATTATTGTTATGCTGATCGTTTGCACAAAGGTAATGAGATCTCATTTGGTGCTGGTTCCCCCTCCTTGATGCAGTGTAGCAGGAGGTTATAAATAATGTTAATGGCACCATCTCAGCAAGAGGCCAGGACTAACTCCTAGCTAGCCCAGCTAAAAGTAAGCCTCAGACACATGGATTGAGTGGAGATAAAACAACAGGACAAAAAGGACAGACCAAAGTGCTGTAAGAGAGAAAGGCTCTGGCCACAGCCTAGGGAGGTCACCTTTGCTGTCACTGTCACACCAGTCTGGGGTTGGGGTCAGATCCTGGGTCAGAGGACCCCTGAGCACACAGCCCTGCACCTCCACTGCAGCTCAGCCCAACCCTCACTCAGGGCTGATGGAACACAGTGCTTGGGAACTCCCCCAGCTGCTCTTCAGCACTGTGTAAACACAGGGGTAGCACCAAACCTCTCTGGAAATGCAGCAGGAGGCTGGCAGCTCCCTTCTGTTTACAGCCAGCTCCAGCTCCTGTTAGGGACCTGCGACGAGGCATGCTGTATTTTTAGAAACAGTCTCTAGAAACCAAGGGGAACTACACATGCAAGTGGCAGAGGGGCAGGCACCAACCTCAGCTCAGCCCAGACAGTTTACGTAGCCTGGCACCACTGAAAAAGAAATATTGCCACCCACCAAGTCAAAATAGAGAAGCTGGTACTTAAATGTAACAGCAGCATGACAGACAGGTCTGCTCAGAGAAACCTCGCCTCAGGAAGGGGCTGAGGGTTTGCCCTGTGACCCAAAACTTGATGCAAGGGAGCAACAAAAATCACTACAAACACTACTTTAAACATCATGAAACTGTATTTTATCTCCTGAACAGGGTGACAGGTGCCCTTCATCCCAGGAGGGAGATGCACAGAAATTTCACATGTACTCCAATGAAACTGCTCACCAAGGCTCAACAAGCCAGAGCCCAGCCTGGCAGGGACCACCTGCCTCTGGCACCAAAATGGCTCCATCGCCTGCCCACTACCCCCTGCTCCCCACCACCATGAACTCTTGCCTGTTTGCACCCCTGTAACTCGCAAACTTCTGTGCTCCCCTCTGAGATACTCCAAAAAAGCCAGTGCTCTGCCATATGATTGTAGTCCTTTTGATCACAAATCTGGGAAAATTTTGCCCAGATCTTGGAATGTGTATCCTGGAAAATGCATTCAAAGCAACCTCCTACAAAACAATTGTCATTTCTCTCGGTGCAGTTGTATCTTTACACATAGCTGACCCACAGCAGCTGCTTTGGGATGTGTCTTGGTGCAGATTTGTTTGCATTGGCACAGCCCAGGCAGCCGTGGCCCTGCAGAACTCGTGTCTCTTCCTCTGCAGCAGCTTCCTGCCAAATCCATTTCTGGGGTGATGAGCTGAGGAGCAGTGCTTCTCAGGAGCAGCACTGGAATGTGAGCAGACGTTAATCCACAGATTTCCTGAACAGACGAGTCTGGGTCTCCACACTTGGTTTCCTGCCCAGTCCCCACAAAGCTGCACCTTCTGCTGCGGCTGTGCTGAGTGTCCTCTGATGCCCCAACCCAAACCTTTTACTATCACTTATTTCTTGCTGCATAATTTGACATTTTCTTCATAGGTTTTCACTGCCACCCTCTCTCTGATCACGCAGTGACATTATCCTGTATTACATCACATCACCTTGTGTGACAGGGCAGGAGATGGCCCCTCTGTCCACCTGAGGAGCAGCACACTGGACAAGGCAGGAACTGACATGACCTGAGCACACAGGGACTCATCAATACTGCCCTAAGAGGAAAGTTTGGAAATGCAATATACTCTGATGGTAGCTTAACGTCACAAGGAATAATAAAATAATTAAGTCTCCCAGACTCCCTCTCCAAAGAGGCTCTTGGCAGCCTCAAAGACAGAACTAATAAATCCTTCTCATAACTCAATCTCAAACAGCGCTAGGAGAGCAGGAGGGATTTTGATGTCCCTTCCCTCTCCCACACTCACAGGGTCCTGTGAGCACCTGTCTTCCCTTCTCCAGCAGCTGCTCTGCTGCACCAGAGCCTGGGAACACTGGCCCTGGGAGAGGAGGAGCACTGGCACCTGGCTGGGCCTGCAGGCACACTGCTGCCAGAGCTGTCCCAAGGGAGCAGACCTCTTCCAGCCCCAGGTGGTGCAGCTGGCAGAAGAAACATCCTGTTTTTCTCTTCTGCCTCTTCCTTCTCTCGAGTTCTCTGGGTACCAGGCCACAGCACCACTGCTGCTCCTTTCCTATTTGCTCAGCCCCGAGGAGGTCTGATGCTCTTTTACACACACACACCCCACCCCTGCCCCAGTCAAATGAACATCTGTGCTGCTTGTGCTGAGAGGGGCATCCCTGTGGGGCTGGAGGAGGCTTCCTCTATCCTCAGGCAATCCTTAAATCCTAACATTTTGCTTTTGATTGTTAGGATTTTCAGATCTTCTATCACCCATTACACGCTCTTAATGAGACCTGCAGAGAGTTCAGACATCTGCTTGCTGAGCCCTTGAGCCCTGGAGTCAGTAGCTCCATGTGTCACTCCATATTACCTAGCACTCCTTCCAGGTTGCTGGGCTTGGATGCTTTCTACCATCCCTTCCAACACAATTAGCATTTCTTGAAGAACATGATTTCAGGCTTTAATTGCCTTTGATCCTGCTGTAATCAATTTTCTCAGGCCAGAAAGGCCCAGCAAAAGGCGAGTTATGAAACAGAGGATGGTGAATGCCTTTGGAATGATACCAGTTGAATCTTAACGTGGTCAGCTTCTCTAATTCCATCTCTTCTTTTAGTCACTCCATATGATGGGCATCTTCTTCCTGGATTGTTGTTGTTGTTACCACAGGTGACATTTGATGAATCAGGAAGTGAGTGAGCGCTCCCTCAGACACAGCAAAAGCACAGAAAGAGAGACACCAATAGGCAATGGTGCTGTTTCCAAAAACCCAACTCTTGCTAACGACCTGTAACTCAGCTATGTGGTCACCTGCAGCAACACCCTTGGTTTCTGCATCTCCAGCCTGGAGCACCAGAGCTAGTGCAGCTCTGTGTGCCACACCCAGGACCCCTGAGGAGCCCCAACACTGCTGGCAGCTCACAGCCCCCCAGGCTCCCCAAAGGCAGCCCCACCACGCCAGATGCTCCTGCCCTGCCCAACTGCAACAGGAGCACTCCTGAGCTGGGCCCCACCCTGCTGAGAACAAGTCACTTCCCGAGGTGGCTTTCTGGTGCCAAAAAGGAGCCAAGTGAAGTAGGTGCAAAGCAAAAGAGAGAATTTAAGCAAGAGCTTAGAGAATCCATCTGTGCTGACATCCATCAGTGTCACTCCTTGGCTGCAAAAGCAATATTTATAAATCACGTTTCAAAACTGGCTACAAATTTGTACAAAGAAACAGATGGGCTGGTGGTAGCAGTTTGTCACCACTGATATTTATACGGGGGAGTAGAGACAAGTGCAAGAGGGGTGAATGCAGGAGAGGGAAGCAATGGGGGAACACAGGGGAGGATGCAGCAAGGACACCTATGAGAGCAGGGTCAAAGGTGAGTGTACCCAGGGCAGCTGATGGACTACAGAAGGGGTCAGAAATCAAAGGGAAGGAGATGGCACCAAGGCACCCTGTTAGAAATAAGGGGTGCCTCCATCTGCCACAGGCAGCCACCTCCGCTTGCTGTGGAAGACAGCACTGCTCAGCAATTGGGAGGGTCTCCAAATACTCTGGGAATAACCCTGCAGCAACAACATTTGTTTTCCCAAGAGCAGGAGGCGGGAGGTGATGCCAGCTTTTACTCATTTTATGCAGTGTTACACCACACAAAAAGCTCGAGGGACCGTTTAGCACAAAGAATTACCCCGTGTCACAAGAGCCACATGCCACTCAAGAGAGCAGCAGCTCTGGAAGAGGTGGTGGCACACGTGTCCTGCATCTACTGCACTGCCAGCTCTCGGGCCATTGCTGGTGGACCCCCACATAGAGCCAGGGAGCCAAGCAGCCCCTGCCAAGCTCCATACACCCTCAGCCACATGCCCTGCCAGACAAGCAAAACAGCAGTGGTGGCTCTGGGATGGCAACCTGGCCATGGCAGACAGCCTGACCCAGAGCTGGGAGCCTCGTGAGGGTCTGGGCAGGGATGGGCACTTGGGTGTAGCTCAGTGTGTTCAAGCACATTTTTATAAGGTCCTTCAAAGAAAGTGAGGGAAGTTAATCGCTGGGTGTGGGGCAAAATCTTGCTGAGGATTAAAGCCTGTTTACATGATAAGAAGCAAAGGTCTTCTGAGCAGCTTGAGCAGAGGGGGAGGGACTCAGGTCAGGGACAGCTGTGGTACTCGGGACACAAAGGAATAGCCAGCTGTGCTACCATCACATCTGAAGCTTTTCCATTTTGACTATCCCTAATAATGCTGAACCAAACTGAGCAAGCAGGATCTGACGTCAGCAGAAGGCTTCTATGATAAGCTCAGAACAAACTAAACCAGGCTTTTGACAGATAAAGCTACAAAAGCAGAGAAAGAAAATGGTTTTAAAAGAAAACCCAACCAAAACCAAAGAAGAATTTCAATGTGGTCTGCTGGCCCCTGTGACAAGCACGTGCACATGTGGCTGGAGAAGGTCCCAGCAATCTGCAGGGGACCCTGCTGTACCTACTACTACAATCAGCACCCAAAATCATCCTAAACACCAGCCAAAAATAGGAAGCATCCTGAAAACTAGTTTTCTGGATTGTTACTGTCCACACAAATGGAGCCTGACCTGACAGCCTGCAAAGTCCAACAGCAGCCAGGCTCAGCCAGCAGAACCTGTATGGCACCCCATCACTCACAGCAGCATCAAGTCACCCACCATGAGCTACTGAGCTCAGGGATGCAGAGAACCCCAGAACTGCCCAGAGGAACAGACAGGATCTGACTGGCTGCATGTCCCAAAGGAGAGGATGAGCCCCAAGAAACAGAGGAACTGCACCCCAGAGCCACCATGTCACAGGGAATCAGGCTCTGCAGGCTGTGTCCCAGAGAACCCACTGTGGCTGTGGGCTGGCTACAGCATGGCCCCACTGCCTCCCAGGGCTCTGGAGCTGTTCCCATTTGTCAGGGGCACAGGGCTAGCCACCCACATGGCAGCCCCAAGATGACCCATGCTCCAGGATTTACCTTGGAGAGGGATAAATCATAACGCTCAAAATGGGAGCATGCTCATCTATAAATCCACATCATCTCCTTGCCTCAGGCAGGTTGGAGATTTCCCATCAAGAAAGGGACTGAGAGCCCTGAAAATACTAAAGGCTTAACCAGACAGCATGAGAGGAGCTTTATAGCTGCTTGCAGCAAGGAATAAAGCTGGCAGAGCCTCCTTGAGGAAATCCAAGCTGTTAGCTGACCAGTCCCACCATTTCAGGTTGACAAGAAACTCTGCAACATGCCCGAAGCACCCAGAGCTGGCACAGAGAGACAGTGACCCACGTCCCTCTCATAGCCAGAGCTGCTGCTCAGCCTGAAGTGCTGGGCCAAGGGTGCATCAGGACTTACCCTGGATGTCCAGCAAAGAGAAATGGTGGTTGTTGGTGGCCTCAGGCGCCAATGTGAAGTAGAAACGGTGGCCGCTCTGAGGCTCATCCCGGTCCACAACGCTGATTGTCTGGATCAGCTGTGGGGAGAAGGCAGAGGTGAGCACCAGTGCTGCTTCCACAGCCTCTCCCAGGGTCCCATATGCAGGGTCCAGCCAGAAGCATCACTGGCTGCAGTCACAGAGAGGGATGAGCCTTCAACCCTGCAGATGGGACCAGCAGAGTGACTCCCACTGTGACAGGGGCTGCACAGGAAGACTCTCAGGCAGAAGGGGACAGATGGGCAAGCTGGCACTGGCCCAGAGTGCTGCCTGCAGCCCGAGACCAGGGCTGGGGGGCTCTCACTACCTGGCCTGGCTTGGCATCCTCACACACAGCAGCTTCATAGGGGGTGGCAAGCTCAGGCGGATTGTCATTGACGTCCAGGATTCGGATACGGAGAGAGGCTCTTGACACCTGGGAGTGATTATCTGAAACAGAAAGAAGCAGAGCTTCAGGACCAAGGGCCAACTGCTGCTATCAGGGAGCAAACCTCTTCATCCCCATCTGTCCAGAAACGCCACCTGATCTACCCCTGGAAAACTGGAGTGGCCCAAAGCTAGTCCCAGCCATAAGGGTGAGCCATCCACTGGTGAGGATCTGTGCAGCAGCAAAACAGCACCAAGGTGGGACAGAAAACTTGGATGTGACATCACCCTCTGATCTGGACCCTGATCCATAGGTGCTCGAGACTAGCAGCAACATCTGAGAGTCAAGCAAATGGAGCTGGGATGTGAAACAGCTGTAATCAGCTAAGGGCACAGGTTGGTGGTGAGATCTGTCCATCCACCTCTGTTGTGCCCAGGTGACCCAGGGTCAAATGTACCCCATGGAGGGATGAGGCTTTGCACAGGGACTCAGGCCTCTTATGCTGACACTGGGTTTTGGTTGCTATTGCAGCTTAAACTTAAACACAGCACCACCCACCAGCCGGCATGAGGGGGTCACGCAGCAAGAGTAAGGGCAGCCCTCTCACCCTGGCACTCACCAGCCCAGCCTCACACAGACAGTGGTCCTGGAGACCCCCTCTCCCCTGGGGCTCACTCTGCACTCTGTGGGATGGGGCAGCACTTACACCTCCACTCACTGCAGCGTCACTGAGCTGCACACACACTGCCGAGGGACACTGAGCCCGTGCCACAGGATTATAAATCACTCTGGAGGGCCTGATGTTTGCTGAAGCACCTCATATATCTCCAGAAATGAGAACTCCCTCTTACTCCATCTCCTTTGTTTCACCCAGAGGCTGCACCTGTGACAGAACTAATGCTTTTCTCCACACTCAGGCAGGAGTTCTGCTGCCTGTTTGTCTATAACATTAATACTGGCCCCAACAGATCAGGTGGGGGAGGACCCAGGGGAGAGGAGATTTAGTGCTGCTCCATAATTAGCCAGGAATCTAAGCCCCCTCCCCAGAGCTGCCTTCACCCGGTTCTCACGTTATCACTCCCTCTCACCCAGACCAGCTGCTCTGGTGATTAGATAGTTGTTTTTGGGGGAGGGAGGCTGAAGTCGTGACTAAAAGCTTAGAACTATGCGTTATTTTAAAAGGCATATTGGTGCAGTGAAATAAACTGCAATTGCTTGCAGGAAGAGAGAAAGGGGGAGGCAGTGGGGTGAGAAGGTAGCCCGGGGAGGCGGCAGCGGGGTGTGTGCTTGATGCCCACAAATGAGCAGGAAGAAAAAGGGTTCAGTTCCTGCAAGAAGGAGGATGACAGCATTTCATCACCCCCTCCTCAGCCCACAGGAAGATGGATAACCATCCCTGCTGCTCAGCCCTGGAGCAGGCCAGGATTACTGAGAGAAAGATGAGGAAAGACAGAAAGAGAGGAGAGGAAGTAGAGCCGGAAAAGAGGAAGAATCCAGGACCTCAGCTCTTCCCCTTGTTAACTGTAACCCAGAGGAGGAGCTCCTCCCTTAGTGCCCCCCAGTGTGGGAACCAGCTGTGAACAGGAACCAACTCCAGCACTGCTGAACCCTCCCCAGGACCTGCTGGGATCGTGCATGCCAGGCCTGGACATCCAGAGGATCCTGAGCAAAGCAGCTTCTCTTCGAGACCACCTTCCCCAGCCCCTGAGGAGGGATGTGACCAGCGTGTTCAGAGCCGGGCAGAGGCACAGGGCCGTGCTCAGCTCCAGCTGGCAGCGCTTTGATCCATCCACGGGAGGGGTCACGGCCCCGCCTGGGCAGAGCCAGGACCGGCACTGACCCTGCCGAGCCAGGGCTCACATCCTGCATCCCTGGGCACAGCTCGGAGACAGTGACCTTTCTAAATGCACCCTGTCAGACAAAAGCTCTCCTTCTGCCCTTCCAAAACTGCTGAAGCCTGAGGCTCATGCTCACTCCTGGCTCAGTGACGGGGTCAAAATTTGACGTGTCCGGGAACATCAAGGTTAGAAAGGCAACTGCTGCACTCTTGTCTACCTTTCCAGTGAGGCACACATCAGCTTCTTTTTATTTTGGCTGTACAATGTATATTTGAAGGTTCCTCAATGCCTTATCAACTTCCCTCTTTCTCTGAGCCAGTACCTGGATTTACAGGTGGAAAAAATGAAAAATGGCTGGATATATTTGAAAAAAGTTATCTTCAAAACATCTGAAATATGTTTTTTGTAACAGTGGCATAAAGTGATATTATGATGGCCAGAAGTGTGCTTAAGATTGTTGGAGCACATCTGTGATGAAAGGCACAAAGCACTCAACTAACACAGGATTCACATCTGCGAGGTCAGAAACTCTGGCCTGTGCTTTTTCTACCTCTGTGCACACACTCAAAACGCCCCAGCACAGGAGCAAAGGCTCAGCAGGCAGGTCCCAGTGCCAGAAAGAGAAGCAGAGAGGGTGGAGGAGGCTGCGGCGTGGGTGCTGCAGGCAGCTGCCCTCGCTGGGCTCTTCGAGGAGCACCAAGCCCGTGATTGAGGTGAGGGCAGCATGTGCTGGCTGAGGGCAACTGGAAAGGGAAAAAAGCCATCTTCCATTGCAGCGTCTCTCCTCGGTATTCCAGCTCAGCTGACTGACATGCAAATTAGTTTAATTATTTCTTCTTCTAAAATAAATTATATTTTGCAGTGGCTGCAATATGTTGTGTCAGGCAAAATTACATTCAATATTTTTAAACTAATTGATGTCAGCCTTGAGAAAACCTGATTGACAGCAGCAAGAAAACTAGGCTGCTACCTAAACGCTTTCCTAAATTAAAATTAAACATGCCGTTTTTCTGCATTTCCTTCAGGAGTTGGAATGCTATTAATCTGAAAAGACTGAGGAAAGAGACATGGAAAACACACAGAACAAGAGGGAGATGCTGGAAGCACAGCCATGCAGTATGGGAGCTCCAGGCTGGTGACTGGCAGCTGCCTTTGCCAACATGGGAGGAATTATTTCAGTGCCACTGGAGCTGCCGTGCGTGGGGGGGACGCAGCTCTGCCCAGTGCTTCCACACTGCTGCATCTGTGCCTGCCTCAACACAGCCACCAGCCTGGCTCAGGGCATGCCAGGCACCACTGCCCAGGTGCCATGTAGCAGAACAGGCAGCACTGGGACAGGACTGATAGGGATGGGACAGGCAGTGCCAGGATTCTGGAGCATGAGATGGTCACAGTCCTTCTGCATGGCAGCCCTTAGGCCAAGAGTCAAATGCTTCAGGGGAATCTTCATCCACATCCCAGAGTATTTCCTTATTTAATTAATCATGCGAGTAAGTAATCTGAACAGGACGATACTCTCCACTTAAATATTCAGATGTAAAACACCAACTTTGCCCTCTCCCTGAGCTGCAGACAGCTGAGTGCTCACAGGACTGACACCGAGCACCTCTGGGCAGCTGCTCAGCAAAGCTGTAGCTCTGCAGCAGCTCCCTGGGATGGGAAGGGATTGACAGTGCTTGGTCACCCCTGCTGTGGCAGGAAAGGAGAGGACTTGTGGTTTCTGCTGTGCCAGGATCCAGCCCTTACTCTTCCAGACCCACACACAATCTCCCAATAAAACACTTTGCATTTTTACACCCAAACCTCTCCTGTGAAGCTCCAAATCCAGCAAATGACATTTGCCATCCTCACAGACACCAGAAAGTGCTCAGCAGCTTCTCTGGGTCTGAGGAGAGCCCAGGGGACCGTGGGCTGCCACGTGCAGCTGCTGCACCTAGAGCAGATCAGCTCAGGGACACTGCTGGGCACAGCATCCAACCTGTTCTTGTGTGTCGAGACCAAATTGGTACAATACTGAATTCAAAATTTTTACATTAGTAAGGAAGTCAGAAGAGGCAGGAGTGGAATTTATTCCTCACTATCTCAGCAAATTGGAAGAACAAAATGCAGAACAGAAGACTGAGATGTGCCACTCTGCTCTCCAGCCCTGATGCCACGGCTCTGGGGCACAGGGTGGGTTTGCAGCTGCCTGCAAACCAGAGTGCTGCTGCCAAGGACAGAGCAGGGGCATGCCAGAGGTATGACTTGTCTGACAGGTGGCTGTATCAGAGGCTGGAGCTGAAAACGTGGCTCCCAGCTGAGGGGAAGCAAAGTGGAAGCAGCAGTTAAGCCAAGTAACATATAAATGGCTCTCACCTCTCCTGAGTCCTGCCCAAACTCAGCAGCATGAGAGTCATTAAATTGCATCCAAACACAATGCTCTGATTAAAGCCAGTCTCCAGCAGGAAGATTTATCATCTCAATTACCAGCAGTGGACACAGCAGTCAAGGCCTCATCATTTTACATGAGCAAAGAGGAAAACAGGAAGAGAATCACTAATATTAGCCCAAGGAAGGTAAACAGCTTGCGAGGGAGATGAAGATTTATCTGTGGAAACGCTTGGCCTGGTCCCAGGCCAGATTAGCTGAACAGCCCCTATGCTTCCTGCTGGCTGCCACGCTGTGAGGCCAAACACTCTGCTGGTCCCTGGCCGGCCCAAGCAGCTCCTGCTGGGGGCTCAGAGCTGCCCTTGCTCCTCATGCCAGCAGTGGGAAGCCCAGACAGCTCATGGGCACAGCTGGGCACCTTCTGCAGCTTTCCTTACTGCTTTCAGGGCCAAACACACTCTGATATCTGCAGGCGGGAAATAACCTGGACATGGTCTCTGCTGCAGCAGCAATGGGTGCCAGACAGGGCTCTCCAGGGTAGGGGCACAGCTCCTGTTTGGAGCTGCTCCAGCCCCACAGGCTGCCTGTGGAACAAGTATTGCACTGGGGCTGGCTGTTCTTCAGCCTGCAGGGGTCAAACCCTGCCCAGGACAGCCCTGACAGCAAACCTGGAGGGCAGCTCAAGAAGGCCACGGGGATGCAACATCTTGTTGCAACACACTCCAGGCCATGTGCCTGGTGCCATGGGAATCAAGCAGGCCCTGGCACCATGGGAATATAGTGGGTACAGCCCCAACGAGTTGAGGCAGTAGGCACAATCCTGGGCAGCAGGACTCCCACTGGGTTTGTTCCATTCCTCCTGCCAAGTTTACATCTCGCTGAGGAAAGAGAATATATGACTGCTTGCCTCTAATGGAGGTGGTGATGTCCGGCCCTGTGGCATCTAGCTGCACCCCCATGCCCATGGTGGGCACCACAGAGCCCTGCCAGCACTCCTGGCCCCAGACACCTGTGTGCACTGCTGGATGTGCTCTCCCAGCTGCCCTGCATTCCCTGTTCCTACTGCCATGGCTGATCCCACTGCACCAGGAACATCCTGACAGCTGCTGCACGGCCCCGCTCCGAAACTCTCCATCACTCAGAAGGCTGTACCTTTACAACTGCCCTTTCCGCCAGAGGATTCAGACATAAATTGTACTTTAAATTCAATATCAGTCATTAATATTTCATGATTACAAAACGTTAAGGATAATGTCACTGGGAAGAATGTCCGGGCAGCTAAAACGGATGAGTCAGAGCTCACCATGGGAGAAGTCAGAGCACTGAAGAGTCTCCCTAGCTTTTGAACCAATCCAGCCTGACAGGCTTCCCTGCCAGAGGGGAGCTGCAGCATTTACTGACTTGTTCTGAAATCCTAGCCACAGCGTGTAAATATTGTCCTTCTGATTCTTGTCACCTCATGTTTCCTCTGGATGCTGAGTTGTGCTGCAATGCTGCCATCCCCTCCTCCCTGCAGAGCCCCCCCATAGAGCCCCCAGTACAGGCCACAGCTTGGCAATGGACTGGCCTCCCTGGGATGTGATCAGGAAGGGCTCACAACAGTGCCACAGCCAGAGAGTACAGGGGTCACTCCCATCATCCAGCACAGAGCATTGGCACAGAGAGACTGGGATGCACCATGGAGCCAGAGACATCCCCTTGTGCAGTGGGGGTCTGGCCAGGGCCACTCACCCCTCCTCTCTCAGGGCCATGGGTCCTGTGCCCTTGCCTGGTCAGTGTGGGTGGCAGGATCTGAGCTCTGGGACCCAAGTCAGGCCTTGACCTGGCTCCTTGAACATGAACAGCAGGTTCAACACTCAAGAATGAACAATGAAACACTCAGGATGAAGCCTGGGGAAGGCTCCTGCCCACGGATGGACAGGCCTTGGCCCATGTCAGGAGGGATAAGGAGGTGCTCTGCAGCCACAGCAGCTCCCTGGTGCCCACTGCAGGGCAGAGGCAGAGCACAGCAAGGCCCAGGCTACCCTGGTGACTTGCACATCCAAAATATGGAAAACTTTGAAGAATATGGCAATGCCTTTCTGTTTCCCAGCATGGCGACTGGAACATTCTGCTCCCACAGTCCCTTCCCACTGCTGCAACCCCAGGACCTCCCACCCATTCCTTCTGTGCCAAGCCTGCACCACCCCAAGCACACAGGAGGCATCCAGAGCTACAGAGCCAGGTGCAAGTACAGTCTGTGAATCCCAAACACTGAGAGCCCTGGCAGAAGCAAGTGCTGACCGTCCTGCAGTGCCACAGAGCTCCAGCTGACAGGACATCCACACAAGGCACATGACTGATCTGGGGGAGGCAGGTGATGTGAGCACAGCCCCCAGGGAGCCCCCAGTGCTGCTCAGCAGGTGTGAGTGCAGGCAGCAAGCTGCACAGGGATGACTGGCAGAGATGGTGCAGAGATAACACAAATTTGATTAGTGTTCATCAAATATACTATTCGACCATGCTCCCTTATTAATGCTCGACTCAGGAAGAGTATTTTTAGGTTGTCTAGGGAGATGTCAGACTCAGTGCTGCTGCATTTATTTTTCTTTTTTACTTCAGTGTTGATTAACACTCGTGTCTTGGCCACCCTTGCAATGACAGCACCCATATTCCTCCTCCTGCCCCACTCTCAGTTCTGCACAGACTGCTCCACACAGCATTCCTCCATCTCACCTGCTTCCATGGCCAGGACAGTGATGTTGTGCCACCCTGCTGTCTCCCGGTCCAGGACCTTTCCTGTCACAATGGCCCCTGTTTTGGCATCGATGTCAAAGATCCTCTCGGCATCCGTGCTGCGGTCGATGGCGTACCTGTGACCAGGAAAAAGGGCAAACCATCAGCAGCTGGATGTGCCAAGCCCACCCTTATCACCAGCCCCAAGAGTGCTGGAATCTAACACCACAGGCCCTGTATCACTGCTCTCCTTGTCCTGTGTTGCAGCATGGTACAGGAAGGCCATGTTTCTACCAGGCTGCAAGCCCAGAGCCTTCAACTTAAATTAAAGTGTGGCTTCTGGTGCATAAAGTGGAACTGTGCACAGATTTTGGACAAGGAGAAAAACCTGCTCTGATGGGAACCTTATGCTCTGGATAGGCAGAGCAACACAGAAATCGTGGGCTGTAACTTCACTCGTGACTCTGGGAAGCTTCAGTGCTGTAGGTTCAGGAAAAGCATGAACCAAACTGAAGGTGGGTACCCCTGCTCAAGGAGCCCATCTCACTCGTCCTCTCTCCTGCTCCTGCCACTGCATCCACTCAAATGAGACACCCAGAGGGCAGCACACAGCGGGCTGTAAGCCAGATCTGCAGATACCTCAACTGCAGCTGGCACAAAGCACAGGGTCTGGACTGAACATGTGCAACGGTGCACAACAGCATGGTGCAGCAATCTTGGCAGCAGAGCAGTGTGGGCAGCAGCCAGCATCCTCCCATCAACACAGCACATCATGCCAGCAGCCCCAAGATTTGCCCTATTTTGAGCTTCCCAGTCTCACAAGGAACAGGCTGATGATCTCCAGCTCTGTCCAGCTGCTCAGCAGAGACCCATCACAGACAGCTCTCACTCTGCTCATTCAGTTGCTTCAGTGCTGCCCCATACAGCCCCTCTTGAGGGTGGAACCCACATATTCCCTAGGCCACCTCCAGAGAGCACTATTCCCACTTCTCCCCAAGGGCAACCCCACAGCTCACAAGGAGTCAGACACCAGGTTTAGCCTGGAGCCTTCACCAGGACACCACATGTCCCAGTGGCATGTCCTGCATTTCCAACCATTACACACAGAATGGAGCAAGCCAACATTAAATCAGGGCATAATGAGATGTGAGCTCCTGAAGGAAAGGGCTGGAATGGAAGTCTGCTCCAGCTGAGGCCCTCAAGCACAGCCATAGCACAAATAACACAAACCACCACTGCAATCAGAATTAGAAATCCAGAAGGCCTGCAAATCACAAACAATACAGCATAATGTTATTGTGTACAGCATCTTTCACACACACTGAATCCCAGAGTGCTTCACAGAATTAAATAATACAAGACAGCAAAGAGTACAAAGGATAAATTACCAAAAGGAGGGCTGTGAATAAATTAAAGCCTTCAGTCACATGTTCAACCACAGAAGGAAGATAAATGTAGGGACAAAGCAAACTGGAAAGCTGGCAGGGTAGGACTGAGAGGACACACTGGACAGGAGCAGAGCAGGACAAGCTCCAGGCCTAGCAGCAGGGTCAGAACAGGAGAAGTGCTCCATGTGCTGCAGAGCAGTTTTCCAGCTGTGGGTTCATCATCCACATAGCTCACAGCCAAGGAACATCAGCTCACCTTCTTCATGCACAGATGACCATAGATGGCCCTGTGCTGTTCTGCCCCATGCCCTGGGATGGGACCAGCTGCAGGTGGGAGTGCCTCTGGCAGAGCCCCTGTCCATCCACATACCTCCATCTCAGATGGAGGCACATAAAAAGGCTTTCCTACACTGTTTAACATGTTATACAGTACCAGATTACACTCCCTAGATCTCTCCCTTTCAGACAGACAGGGAGATGAGAGAGTAAATACAACAGCGCTTGCTTGTAGCCAAATAAAAACATTCAAAAGTCACTATCTAAATTCACTTGCACCTAGCCACCATCTAGTACTTATGTAGCTGAATTCCTCCTCCCCCCTTGCTCCTAGAGCTGATGGACATCTCCCACCTAAAGCCAGGAACAAGCTCATGTATCTCAAAACCAGCTACTAGGGACTGCCTGAATTTTCTGCCCCAACTCCCAGCTGGCAGCAGAGTTTTTACAGGCACACAGCCAACTCCAAAAGGGACAGTGACACTGTCTTGGCATGTACTGCAGCCTCTCATCTACTCTCTGTTCACTCACTGTAAAGGAAAAGGAGAGGTATGGCCACTCTGAATTGTACAAATCAGTCTGATGTTCTGCTGGAAAGAGGAACAAAAACTGGGATGACAACACCTAATACCTTTCCAATAGCATAACTAATTCTATGTAACTGCTTTCATTGTTCTCCCACATCACCTGACCTCAAATATGTCCTGCTTTTCACTCCACTTTTTCATGCTGTTAAGTTCAAGACGCTACTTCAACCTCCCCACGGCTTCCCTGCCTCTTGGATAAGCACATGCCTGGTCTGATCACACTTCTGTCACTGCTGCATAAACAGAGACATCTGCAAAAAAATCCACACAGAAAAACCCGGTTAGTGATGGGAGATACTCCTAGGCCCGGACACATCTGACAGGGCTGTCTGCTCAGCCAGAGGGCAGGAGGATGGCAGGCAGTGTTCAGTGTAATGCCTCTGGGAACCTGTTCTTATGCTTCTTGTTGCTTTGCTGCTGAGGTTGTCTTCTGTCCCTTCTGAATGATCTGTTAGGGACATGCTGTCTGTACCCCGTGACCAGGCACAAACCAAACCACAACTGTGATCCCTTTGTCACCACTGCTACAGAGAACTGTCACCTTCTCAGTACTGCCCCAGGGGAGGAGACAGAGCTCAGCACACTGCCTTGGCAGGGTGACCCTGCTGCCACTCACTGTGACTGTGGAGGTGGCCAATCCAGGTGGGCCTGCAGCTCTCTGCAGGTGCCAAAGGCCATGGATGCTCTGGAGCACTCGGCTGGTGTGGGAGCTGGGGACTGGGAGGGTGGCACAGGGATGTCCAACCACTCCTGAAAGCCACAGCTATAACCTGCTCAGAGCTGCAGATCCCACAACAGACCTCACCTTCCAACAGCTTCCATCTCATCCCATGCTGGAGTGAGCAGTGCTTTGCTGTGCTCACTCACATAATTTTGTGCAAGACAACCTTCACCACCAGCCTCTCGACCTCTACTCCAGCTTCATCTTCAACCATCCCACTGAAGTCAAACAGTGCTTCTCACCTGGGAAGAGGCAGCATTTAATCCCTCGTTCTGCAGGTACTCAGAGAAGGACCTATGCTCATCTCTCCTGCAGCAGGCTGGTGCTCCCTATCTGGAACTGCAGTCCCCAGCTCTGATTGGGATGCGGACCTTGTACTCCTTTTCCCTCCCTTCCTGCTGGCACTGCCTGTTGGTTTGGATGTTACAAGTGACTGTTTAATTTCGACAGCTTTCTCGGTGCTCATCTTTCCCATGAATGCATTTCTCAAGCAGTTTGTTTCACTCCTCTCCCTAACACAACAAGAAGCACATTTTATGCCATGTGTTTTGTTAATAGGGAGCTTTTCAAACACTGTATGAAAAGCTTTTTGTTGTGTTTGTTTTTTCCTCCTCTCTCTTTTGTATTGAAGCAGGTTGTAGTTCTTGCTGTGCTGTTGGAGTCTATAAAATGCCCATGTCCAACACGTGTCTCTGGATTTTGTGAATGCCAAACAAGAATATCTCTGAGAACCTTAAATCCCAAGCAACATCTTCCCAGTGCTGATAAAGCCTGGAATGCACACAATCAGAGCACAGGCTCCCACTGCAGAGAGAGAAACAAAAGGCTCCCATACAAACAGCCTCACATACACAGACAGTCTATCACTGTATTACTTCATACAATGGCTCAGCTGAGAAAAACTGCACTACGCCCAGAAAACACACAGCTAAAGCCAAAAAGCCAACTGGAAACTAATTTTTTTTCTGAAAAGGAACAGTTCCAGCCTTTGATAGGCAAAAAACCAAGGATGGAATAAAATAAAAAGAACCGGACCTTTAGGAGGGCATTTCCCACACTGGTAGCACAGAAGGTTTTGTGCCCCACAGAGGGTTCATACAGCCACTTGGCCATGCTGAGCTCAGCACAGCCCCTGCTCATGCACTGGTGTCACTGAGAGGATGTCCTTCTCCGAGAGATGGGGGTGATCTCCAGGTGCTTCCTCACACCCAAGGCAAGCAGCTGCCAGGAGATCTGCAGCCAATGTGCAACTGGAGTGAGGCAGTGAGGAGGTGCCCCAGGGACATCCCTTCAATCATTACATCTTTGAAACAGGTCACTGTGACCCAGTCCAGCTTGTGAGAAGGGATTTGTTCTCAAACGAAGTTGCTGCATCCTGTGGGACACACGGATCACCAGGAGGGCAGGGGAACATCAGGCTGCAATGTGCCTCTAGCAGTTGCTTTGGACAGAGCAGCAGGAGTCTTGTTCGTGCTGGCCTGGGGCTGAAAACAAAAAGCCAAGGGCACCTCCCTTCCCAGTTGGCTAAAAATACCTCCCAAACCTTGTTACTGGCAGCCTGGTGTCAGCAGGACCTGGAAACCCTGACAGAGCTGATTTCTGCTCTGCTGTCTCTGGCAATCCTTGTTCTTTCCTGCCTCAAGGGGAGAGTGCATCTCTACATGACAGGAAGTGGTGGCTCTCCCCTATTCACAGGCAGAGCCAACACAGGCCCGAGTCCAGGAGAGCAGCCACTGCAGAAGCCCAGCCCTGCCTCTGCCTCCACCTCTGGCAGATGAGGAGCAGGAAGTTAAAGGGATCCACTGAACTGCAGCAATTTCAAAGGGTTCGTACCAACTTCAAGGCAACGAGGATCAAATGCTGGTCATGCCGTCAGGACCAGGTGCTCTCTGATATATCAGAGGTGAAGTGCAAGTGCTGGCTTCTTGTGACTGTACTTCCGAGCAGCACACTTGAAACGAGAGGTGACTTACTGCCGTCTCCTGCTGATGGGTTAGTGTCACATCCTGGTGCTGCAGGGTGCTGGCATTCATGTCTGTGCACTGCTTTGAAGCTGTTAACAGCTGCCTACACAGCAAAGTATTCCATTAAATTACCTGGCTAGCCAGAGGACAGGGAAGCAGGAGAGATCCAACTGTACCTTCCTCTTGCACTGGTGCTGCATCAGCACAACCAATATCAACCTGCAGCTCCACTTGGTACACGTTAAAATGTCTGTGAAGGCTCACCCAGCTGCACTGGCACTGCTCATGACCGCAGGGACTGCCAGCACAGAGGGAGTGAAGGGATGGACCAAGTCCCCAGGGCAGCATGGGGGACACAGGATGAGCTAAATGCCTGGGGATAGCTAGAGGCAGGACACATATTTGAATGCATCAAGCCTGACAAGGGAAAACACATGGCAATTCCCAAGCTGCAGCAGATGCTTGAGAGTCCTGTTGGCTGAGTCCTTGTGTCTGAGCACGAGGCATTGCCTTGCCAGCACTGAGCTCACTGTAGGAGACTCCCAAAGCAAAGTTTGGGCTTTCACCATCTCATTCCTGCCCAGTACTTGAGTCTGCTTCTCTCTGGTCTTCACTGCCTTCTGTACAGCATTAAGAGCCTCCCTTCATTGCTTTCTTTTGGTCTGTCTGCAAACAATGCAGCAAGCTCCACAGGAAGGCAGCACAAAAAACCAAGAAAAATAAAAAAAAAAAATAAAAAAAGAACAAGAATAGTTCTGTCCCAAAGGTCCCTTTTCTACAATTACAGATCAGAAAATAAAACCTATGTTCTGCAGCACTGCTAGAAACAGTCAAGTGAAAAAGCACATGCACACATGCGCACACAGAGTTATGTGGACACACCATTCTCCTGAAGGGTGTGTGCTGACAGACACGTGCTCAACGGCAACAAAGAAAGAAATCAGACAGGTAGGCTGACTGGAGAGGCACTGGAGAGTCACACGTGAGCAGAGGCATATTGAGAACACATTCAGCACTCAGCACCCACCAGTGCAAGTGGTGCAGCACTCACATACACAGTTCCTGGCACACCAAGGCTGATTTCATTCACATTCCCCCCAAAGTCAACTTTGAGCATCCAGCTTTGTGACACAGTACTCTCTGCTAGCTGCCAGGCATCTGTAGATGGCAGCTTTCCATGTGTAAATGCATTTCTGAGCTTTCTAACCATCACTGTCTTTGTTTCCATGAGGATCAGGAGATCCTCCCCACTCCACCATGAAACAGGAACCCAAGGCCGCACAGCACTGAGCTCAGTGCCCCAAACAGGCACTGGGGGACATCACTGAATGCAACCAAGAGCTGTAACTGAGCCCCCTCTGGGCTGTCCCCCTCCACCCCACACCCCTATCCCTGTCCTTCCTAGTCTATTGCTGCGGGGCTGACTCCCTGCAGAGCTCTCAGTTGAAGCCACTGCTGCTCCCTGGAAGTGAGTGGCTCCATGAGCGCCTGCAGCCCCGCCGGCACCTGGCACCAGAACACACATTTCAAGGAAATTTTCCACACGTTGAGGATGTTTTCTGAACACCAGATTTCCAACCCAACTGCTCGTGACTCGGGCCAGTTGGCAGGGGCAGAAGGCTGCTTTGTGCCTTAGGTAATAACAATTTAACAAGGTAACAATCTCTTTAGCCACAAATTAAATGGAAATGGGAAATGTCCTGTGCAGATAAGCTGCTGCCTGGATTATGTCCCCTGCCCAAATATAAACTCCTCTGATCTTTGATCCTATGCACACAGGCACGCACACACAGCCAGGCTGTGGCTCTGCACCTCCCAAGCCTCACCTCATTTATCACCCTTCACCACTGTCCTCCTGCCACTCCTGGTGTCTGGCCTGTGTCAGGTACCACTGCAGATACCTCGCTGTCAGCAGCAAAGACACGCAAGCATCACCCAGCCACCTTCCCTGACACTCCCTTGTGCTCACAGAGCCATCATCTGTCAGTGACGTATCCCCTGCCTGAGAGACCGCGGCGCTTGCCTGTGCACAGGCTGCCACTCACCTGCCAGCTGCCTGTCCCACGAGACACTCACACACTCGGCCACACATGCAGCACTTGCCACTTTTACCTGCACTCTTGCACCTCCTCTGTCCCAGCCAAAGCCACAAGCCCTCCCAGGCCACGTGTCCCTTGCAGGTGGCCCCACGCCCGCTGCTGGAAAGGGGATGATGTGAGGTTTGGGTGCTGCTTTACCGGACAGGGTGGTTCGCTGTGTCTGGGTCCAGGGCAGTGACCACCCCCACGACAGATCCAACATGTGCATCCTCCTGGACCTCCATCAGGTTGGAGGGGGGCCGGAACTCGGGGGGCTCATCGACGTCTAGCACCGAGACCCGCACGATGGTCTGGTCCCGAAAGGTGCCCAGGTCCACGAACCGCGGGTCCACGAACTTGTTGAGGGCCTCCACCACGACAGTGTGCACTTTTTTTGACTCGTAGTCAAGAGGCTGGGATAAGGGAAGAGGGTAAGCCACAGTCAGCTCAAGGAGCCCCTCTGCTGCCCCCTTCCTTCACCAGAGACATCGGGGCAGCACTAGAGCCACTAAAGCCACCTGCTCCCAAGCAGTGCCTCTGTAGCAGCCTGGGGGCTTCTGCCTTGCCCTTCTACCAGCACCACCCACATCAAGGGGGCAGGAGGAAGCAGAAGCCTCCAGCCCACTCCCCTCAGGGTCCACAACAGGGTGCCCAGGCTGTGAGCAGCCAGGATTCACTGGGAAGACAGCACAGTGTGTGCTGCACATGAGCGAGTTTTCATCATTAATCATCCTGCTCTTATTTCTACAGGGGAGGCACGCTGCATACAGTGGCCTTGAAGAACAATCATTCTTTCCTGCCTGCACCAAGTATTTGCTTGATTGTTTTTGCCACCAAAAGCAGATACAGTTAAAGTGCTGCTGGTCAGGTACAGGAATTAGGTGGGCATTTTTCTCCTCTAACAGGTGCTATCAATAACAGCTGTAAGCATTCCTCTCTGTAGTCCTATGCATGGTGTCTCCTCTGCATAGCTCACTGCTTCACTGCAGCCCCCAAGCCACCCTGGGGTGCTCCAGCAGGCACTCTGTGCTGCTCCTTTTCAGCCTTTCCTCCTGGACACAGCCCTGTGTTTGGCCATGCAGGCAGAGCACAGACAGGTCTTTTCCCTGCATCAGCAGGCACAAAAATACAACTGCTACTGCCAGAGCAGCACTCAGAGCATTTTCTTCAACTCAGATTCAACAGCAGCAGTCCCCAAAGGAAAGGGTCCTCCTAGGGACCTGTGCCCCCCCTACTCAATCAACACTTCTCACCTTCTGTACTGTGATGACAGCCTCTTGGGTATTGCTGTCTGTGGTGACTTTGAACATCTCCACCCCTTCCTCATCCTTCACTTGATATGTCATGTCCGTGTTCTCCCCGACGTCAGAGTCCTCTGCCTTCACCCTCCCGATGGCAGTGCCCACGGGGGCCGTTTCAACAATGCTGAACTGATACATCTCTGGAGGAGAAATGGGTACCAGGGTCACTGCTTCTGCCTTTGAACCACCCCAGCCTTCACAAACTTCCCTGGGGAACCTCTGGGCTGTGAGGGTTGCTCAAACCCCACCATATCTACAGTCCAGAATGCCCCAACAGGAGAAGAAAATACACCAGCCAAAAACAAGGGCTGAGGGAAGATAATTGAGGAGCCCTGACATTCCAGGTGGTGTTTTATGTAAGGGCTGATTTCTCGGCATGGACACTGCTCTGCAAACAGTTCTCTCTGATTCCTTGCAAAGATTTCTTTGCAATTTCTGGTTTTTAGGAGATGCAGCCCAAGAGCTGAGCCTCCTCCAGCTGCAGCCCCTTCCCTGGCCTGCCAGCCTTGAGCTGCCAGGCCACAGATAGAGTGCCCTGCAGAGCTCTCACAGCCCACTCCTCGCAGCAGGATCACCCTGCACCTTGTCTGGGGAGGGTCCCAGATCAGACACCAGCATCAGCCACAGGCCATTAGCAGCAAGTTGGAAAAAAGAGCTGTGCTGTGACAAGGCTGCTGCCCCTGAGCAGTGTCACTATCCTCACAGTGGGGCAAGGGTGTGAAAAGCTCTCACACAGCAGCCAGGAGGGCCAGGCCAGCAGCCAAGTTCTGGCCCCAGCTCCCAGGGGACAGCAGCATGGTGGACCTTGCTGGCTTCCAGCTGCTTGGAAGGGCTCAGGAAAGAGCCAGCCCTGCTCTCCTACCCCACAAGCCATACCTGCATCCAGGACCTGCACTGGAGCAGGGATCTGGCACCCACTGTGCTGCCAGGCAGGGACACATTTAGACCCAGGCCAGGAGCTGTGTGTGCCACATCCCTTTGCTATTGTCACCCTGCCAGGAGTTGAAGTGGCCAAGCTGGCTCAGCCTGCAGGTTCCATCCCACCACCCACAGGGAACCAGGACATGCCCCAGTGCCCACCCCCACTTAGAGCCAGCAGGACTCACTCTGAGGGAAGCGTGGTGGATTGTCGTTGACATCAGTGACCACGATGGTGACTGTGGTGGATCCAGAGAGGCCCCCCAGCTGTCCTGCCATGTCTGTAGCACGGATCACCACCTCATAGCGGTCCTGAGTCTCGCGGTCCAGGTCTGCCACAGCCGTCCGGATCACACCTGCAAACCGGCAGGACAGCTGAGCACAGGCAGCTCACAGAGCCACAGGCAGGCTGAGGCTGGAAGGGGTCACTGGAGATCACTTTGGACAAGATCCAGACCTAAACAGGATCAGCTGGATCTCCCTCTTCAGAGAGGAGATGGGGAAGATGCTCCAGTATTTCACCAGCCTTCATGGCCCTGCCCTGGACTCACTCTGGTACGCCCAGAGAATCATATCTGGTGTCAGATACATCACTTACATCTCACCAATGCACAGCAGAAGGGACTGTCACCTCCCTTGACTGCTGGGGACACTCTCCCCAGCCACAGCCCTGGTGCTGCAGGAACACACTGCTGGCCACAAACAGTATCTGCTGAACCCCTTTGCAAGAGGCCACATGAGCAAAAGCCAACTAAGGGGAGAGAAGGACACTGAGGAGAACAAGCCCAGGGGGTTGTCAGCCAGCTGGAAACATCCCAAAAATCCTCCTGAAGCCCAGGAATGGCCACAGGCCCAACCTGCTCCCAGCAAGTCTCCTCATGAAGCGTGAAAGAGTCCCAACTGCTGCTTTTCCTGTGGGCTATTTGCACTGGGTTAAACAGAGGAGGTTTGTGCTTTTCTGCAGGGTGACTGGGAGGTGGGTGTAAGAACTGTGGGGGTCAGAGGACTGGTGGGGGCAGGAGTCACAGGAAGAGAGGACTCATCCTCACCCCCATGCAAATGCAAGGTCAGTGCTGGGGCCAGCCTCCAGGTCTGCTCTGTAAAAACCCAGGCTGAGTCACAAAACCCCTCTGGCACCTATCTGCAACAGCCCACATATCCTGATCTGCTGAGCAGGAGCCAGGCTTGCTGCAGCACCCATTACAGAACGAGGGTTTCCCTGCCCAGGCTCCATCTACCAGGTGCTATGGCCTGGGCACATCTGGGGGGAACTTGTGTGATTTGGAGAATTGGGGTGGTGGGGCAGCACATTTCTAAAAGTCTGTCCGCACAAAACCTCTCATTTTCAAGTGTCCTTCTAAGTTAAGGAGACTAGAGATGACAAAACACATGCTCTGTGTAAAAGAATGCACTGGAG
This sequence comes from Sterrhoptilus dennistouni, assembly GCA_013397095.1. Classification (NCBI taxonomy): domain Eukaryota; kingdom Metazoa; phylum Chordata; class Aves; order Passeriformes; family Zosteropidae; genus Sterrhoptilus; species Sterrhoptilus dennistouni. The sequence continues at coordinate 66,551 of VWZU01013049.1, forward strand.
CTTAACAAAATGAATGGTATGGTAGTACTTCTTACAAAACTAAGTCTCTTAAAAACAGTGTTTATAGGTCTCCAGTATTCATGTGGGATTGGGGAAATGACCAGGACTAAAATATAAAGGAATGTAAAACAAGAAGCAAAGAGCAGTAAAAGCCTGAAACCTCTGTGAATGGCAGAAATTACCAGTCACCCACGACTGTTTCATTTAAACGGAAACAAAATAGGGAAGAAAAAATTTGAGGATAAAAGAAAGAAAAAAAACTACTCTGCCCTGACATGGCATCAGGGTCAGGAAGAAAGGAGTGCCTAAATGGATGCAAGGTCAGTAGCACTACATTCCAGTCCCACTGTACCAGTAGCACCCCATAACAGACAGGAATCAGCTTAAAATCCCCTCCAGCTCAGTTTTTTAACATTCCCACAGATTCAGACACTGGTTTATGTTTTTGTAAATCCTCTCTCTTCCAGGGTTTTCTGTTTAACTATCAGCTTTACCTCCTACTGTGAACTTCAAATTTGACTCTGCTTTGTTTCACCAGTAATCCTGCCCAGTGCTAGGGACAATACTGGAGGGGAATGCTGGAATGTGTCTACAGTGAGGGGTCTGACCCAGAGCAAACAGGGAGCTCCCTTCTTGCTGAGCAAACACTAGAGAATCATCCAGTGCTCTGAGCACCTTGCAGTGCAATTGCTGATGTGCAGCACATGGAGCACTGGTAAAGCATTGAAGCTCCAAGTGACCAAGAGCACGGCAGAGGGGGAGCTGAGTTCCAGCAGGCTGCAAGGAGCCAAGACATGGCTACAGGGATAGACCCCAAGGCTACCAGGTATCTGTACTTCACAGCCAGCAGGTTTCCAGTTTCCCTGCTCTTGTGTCTGGTGTGGCCTTGCACACCTCCACACAAGGGCTCACACCATAGAGCCACTGGTGCTGCGGCCCAAAGGCAGCCAGAAATGCCACTGACCTGGGAGGATGAAATTCCTCCCCCTCATCCTTTGCATGACATTACAGGTGCAGCAGGAGCTGGCAAAACTGTTCAGGAGACATTTATCACTCCTTCCTTTCCGAAACTAGCAATTATTCCAATGATTAGCATTGTTAGGATTTATTATAAAGACACAATCACCCTTTCAGATCGTTGCCATCCTCTCATGGACAGGCACAATTATCACCCAGCTTCCCTTGTCCTTCTGTCACTTCAGGTTGTGTAATTACCTGGATTCTCCTGCCTTCAGCCCCATGGATAAGGAAGCAGGTGATCATCCTGTGATGCTCTGACCTCCTCATGCATCCTGGCTCTGCTCAGAGGAAGCCATTTGACAAGGAGTCCCACTCCACCTTACACAGAGGGGCAGAGGGGACACAGGAAAGGGAGGCAAGAACGTGCCTGTGCGCACCCATCCCAGCAAGGATGGCACCCTCCCCACCTGGGCAGCAGGGCCAGCCCTGCACAAACACCCAGGGCTCAGGGACCAGCCCCAGCTGCTCGTGCTGACAGGCCTCCACTGTGAATACAAAACTGCTATTTCTGGGCAAGCACTATCTCATTGAAATTTAAGCAATTCTGTTAATTAACGGGGTCTGAAGCATTTTATAATGAAAATGATTCATGTCAGCACAATAGTGATGAATTGGGATGAGAGGGAAAAAGCTCATGCATTCACCAAGGCTGTAATGACTTAACTGAGCTGCTCGTAATGATATGGCTCATAATATGCCATGCAAGATGGGAGGAAAGTGCTCAGGCACTTCCCAGAACACCTCCAAGGTCACTTGTCCCAATGGGGAGCAAGTCCAGACCACTTGGCACAAGAAGAGTAGGACAAATGTTCCCAGCCAGCTCCTGTTCTTCCAGCAGCACAAGGCAGACAAAATCTCTGCCTGTGGCAGGGGTGGAGACTGATCAGAAACTCCCTCTCATGGTGTTCTGTGTCTGGTCCATCCTGGAAAGGTGGGGATCTGCTGCAGACAAACTTCCAGACCTCCAGGAGCCCCATCAGGATTGTCATTGGGACACTATTCCCAAATTCCATGGGCCACACCAGGCCACCAGCCCAAGAGTCAGGTTGGTTTTGTATTCTAGGCCGAGGTACCACTCACTGTTTGTTAATGGCTGTGGCAAATCAGGGTCTCCACACATGCTCCACATCCATGTGGCACGAAGGGTCACCAGCATCAAACTCCATCTTTCAGAGCCAAGATAGTCTCTGCTCCCAAAACCTGACCCCAGAGACTCTGCAAAGAAGCTGCAAGGGATGGAGGCAGACCTTCCTCAAGGCTGTACAAAGAGCAGAGAAAAGTCATTGCTATCATCTCCCAAGATTCACCTCCTTTCCAGCTGGAAAAACTGACAAACTTTGTCTTCCCCAGACACTGCTAACAAAGCAAGAACAACCTCGAGCTCAGACTTGTCTCCCCCGTTCTTGTCAGTATCTGTTAGAGCTGAATAATGTGGACACATGGTGGCATACCCTCTGGTGCAAGGCACATGTGGCTTTCCAGCATGATCCAGATTAATCAGTATAATTACCAGGCAAGGGGACACTTACAGCATCACATAAATACCACTGAATCTGTTCCAATGGCAGACTCTCTTCGGGTGATAAAAACAAAGCAGGACAAAGCACTCAGCAGGTAACTGCCTTCCAGGAATCCCATCATTATGGGCTTTGCTCTGCTCTCAGGTACTTCTAGGTCAGATGTCCACATCCTCAGAGACTGGACAAGGCACTTTCCAGCTGAGGGCAGGAAGAGCAATAAGCTGGAAAGTCATGGAGTAACAAATAGGGACCTATCTTAAGGAGGTTCCTGATCCATCTACAGCTCAAAGCAGGCAGTCTTCAAAGGCAGATGAAATTACCCTGGGCCATAAAGAGTCAAGTTTTTAGTATCTCCAGGGGTGGAAGTGCCACCATCATGGTGATAAGCCTTGTCTTTCTGTCATTTGGGTCTTTTAACTGTGCATGCCTGAGAAGAATCTGGATCTATCTCCTCTATCCTTCTCTTATTTAGCTGGATAAAACAGATTTATTTCTGCCAGCAGCCTGGTCAGTTAGATCAAACCCATCTCTGCCTGAGGCCAGGAATGGCAAGGCACCTGCCAAGCAGACTTCAGATTCCTCACCTGTGCCCTCACCTGCCTGCAGGGACACAGAAATACCAATATATCTGCCAGGACACAAGTCCTGCTGGAAGCACACATCCTGAAGAAGGTCAGCCCTTGCAGAAGAGGTGGCTGCAAAAACCAGCACTTCAGCCACCCTCCAGCCCCCCATCCTGTCCTTCAGCTCAGCACAATCTGGGAGGCAGAAGCTAAAGGTGCTTTGAGTGAAGTATAAGGCACAAAGGGTCAGGAAGTTCATGAAGCACCTAACAAGGGCTTGTTCCAGGCTGCAATCAGTCTTGCCCATGCCAGTCCAGAGACAGCACACTCACTCTTCCTTTGTCCCTTCTTTTAGCAGCTAAGACTCTCATCACTTAACATAAATTCCCTTGACACATTACTAGATACACTCTCATTTCAAGATGACCAAACATACAATTTGGTCCCAAATCAGCTGAAGTTCCTGCACGAGTCTCAGAAAAGGGCTGTTAATGTTCAATCTCGATAACAAGAGGAATCCCCCTAAATAAATGTGGCTTCTCTGCCAACTCTTGTGCCTTACACTCCCTCTCCCTTTGTGCCTGTGCACAGCTCTGGTGGATAAGGGACAGGGATGGGGCACAGACCTACACAACCCCCTGGGCACAGAGGAACATGCATGTACTGATACATCTGTGTTTCCAGGCACCAAAGAGCATTTTTAACAAACCGGCAAGAGCAGCAGAGAAACGTGTTCTGCCTCCCGCCACCACATCACACAGATGAACAGCTCATCAGCCCAGATCAGTGTGCAGCAGGTTTCCAGACACAGCTGCTCTCCCAGTCCAGCCTTACTGCCCCAGGACCAGGGCTGTGGTCTGTCTACAAACACAGCAGGGCTGGCAGGTAGGGATGAAATAACTAAGGAATACACACAAATAACCATCAGCTTCATCCCAGCAGGTCAGTATCTCTATTCTCCCTGTCATAAAAAGCTCCAAGCCCTTACTGGTTCAGTCTTTAAATCAGGACACAGGCTCTAGAACTCAGGAGCTGGTTTAAGTCATCACAAATGCCAGACTGCATTTCAAATACCTTCTGAGTTCTTCTGCCTTTTCCCTGCATTCAGCAGAGTGACAGATTTGAAGAACCTCTTCCTGACAGTAAAAAGCCAGGTTCCCATGCACAGCCCCAAACTGACAAGCTGGCTTTTAAGGAAAGCACCGAACATCACAAAACCCATGGTGTTACATGCTCTGGTTGCTCTATAGCATGCAATATCCCTACAAAGGGATGCACATGATTGCTGGAAACAGGGGCACCAGGTTGTGGGGGGTGTTGAGCAGGTTTGAGGTGTTTATAGTTTCAGGTTCCCTCCCAAGGAAGGCTGTGTGCAAGGGATCACAGGCAGCAGGGAGTCTCCAGCCACACTGCCCAGGGATAAGAAAGGGCACTGCAAAGGACATGGGAACAGACATGAGCAGGCAGGCACAGCTGCCTGCCAAACAAGAGATTTACCCCTATAAAGGTGAATAATCTGCAGTGGTACAAAGAATGCAGGGTGATATAAAGCAGCATGAACACACAGCCTGTGGATTTAAATGCATGAATTTCTCCTCTCACGTAAATGCACTGAGAGTGCCCACGCTCAGGTGCATGTCTCCATATTGGAATAGCATAAGCTTGAAAGATCTTGGCAAGGATGAGATTCCTGGAGCTGGAACAGGAGCTGCCACTAAACCTCCTACTCTGTGTAACTCTGGGCAGAGCTGGGCTCATGGCTCAGCAGCGGTGAGGGGGACTCTGCTGTCACATTAGCAGTCTCACCCAGAGCCAACACCCACCACAGCAGCAGAAGAGGCTGTTTCCCTCTGGAAACAGCAGGGCACAGCTGTGTGCTGGTTGCTGTGAGAGCACAGCCTCCTCAGCAGATCAGGGCAGCCACAGCACAGGCACTGCTGCTCACCTGCTGCAAGGAGCAAAGATTGGCTGCACCCTGTCTGAGTGAGGAAGGCAGCACAAAGCTTACAAAGCTTAATGCCTGCAGGCTCTTGCAACAAGCCACAGGGATATTCTTACAGTTGGCAAGAAAACTTTGCCTCAAAAGCTTATGCATACAAAGCTCCTCACTCACACGAAAAAAGCCAGCCTAGACCTTCAGCACACAAAGGTGAAATTCTTGAACCTGATTTGGTGTACACAACACAAGTTTCAGTTTGTGAAACTAATCTCAAAGCATGAGAGTGGCTGGTGTATATGAAAGAAAGAAGAGCTCATGCACATCAGCTGTTCTTTCTCTTCACCATCATTTAATTCTGGAATCTTCCTACAGCACAAATGCCATAGTGCTGCTCCCACTATTCCAGTGGAGCCATTTAGATGCTTGTATCCCTCAAAAAAGACCCGAGACACTGCAGGCATTCAAGGCTTACTGAGTGGCAGGACTTGGCATAGCACAGCATCCAGACGATTTGGGTCTGCCTCTGAAAGGTCCATTGAATACAAAATCCCAGCTGAACACTACAGCTGGGAACATCCAAGAACAGGAGACAAAGTCAGCTACACATGGTCCATGTTCTGTACTCAAGCATGGAAACCACTTTTATACATGCCACACCTGTGCTATGGAGGAGGGTGTGAGAAGAGCACAAGACAAGGAGGGAAGAAAGAGCCTGTGCTGGAAGGAATCAGGGGCTGAGGTGGTGTGCAAGGCAGCACATGCATGCATGGAGCTGCAAGAAACGGCAGAGAAGGAGGTCAAAACCAAAAAGGGAAATCAAATTGTTCTTCATTATCATATATTATAAGAAATGTAACATGCCAGGTTTTTATGGTTCTTTTTATGGCCATTAATAACAATGGTGGCTCTGAGAGCTACGCTGCTGCTATGGATAATTAAATCTTATGCTCAGGGCAGAAGCTGGGCCACCCCAGGCAATCAGACCTGGATTCCCCTGTGCAGCATAAAGACTTATTCTAACAGAATAGGAGTGGGAGCAGGTTGGGGTGTGCTTGGAAGGATATGATGACACCATGTTCCCCCACAGCACTGCTGCATCCACATGGGCCAGCACTGACAGAGGGGCACAGGACAGGCTGCAGCCACAACTTGAATGGCTGATGGGCAGAGCTGCAGCGGCAGGTGCCACAGGCCATTTGCAGCTCAGACACCACCACCTGTGTTAGCAGCCAGATATCCTGAAACAGACGTGCTCAAGAGGGGCCAGAGCCTTCTGCAGACTGTCAGCAATTCTGCCTTTATGAAACACAAGCAAGCAAAACAGTAAATCAACCCCCCAGTGTATGAAACAGCCAGCTTGAGAATTAAGACACAAAAAGTCAAGGAATCAAGAAGCTTGGATTCCCAGAGCGACATTAATTCTCACCACAGTCCCACAGGGCACATTTTAGTTTATGCCTTAATACAGAGCATTAATGTGGCAGGAAGCTGAGCCTCTGCACGTCCTGGCATGTGCAGTTTGCTCCCAGTGGTCCCTCTCCATTCTAGCAGCCAGACTTCTACTCACACAAATCTGTCTCAGATTGACAGGATCTCACGTGCACCTGAATTTTCAGTGTTTAGCCTATTGTTCCTACACAATATAAAACAAAGCAAATCTGGGAGAGAAGAGAGCCCAGGTGCAACAGCTCCTGAGCAAGGGGTGGGTACAGCCCCAATCTGCTGCTTGTGCCCTCTCCCCACTGTACCAGCCTCAGTTCAGACAAAGGCATTTCCCACCACATGCCACAGTGCTGATGTCAGGTGTGTGTAGGAGCTCCCAAACTCCCAAATCTGAGCCTTTCTCCAGCAGCAGCCAGGCTGGTGGCAGAGACAGGGCTGGGACCAGCTTCCCATGTGCACCAGAGCATTGTTAGGAGGTGCATGGTTTCTTGCAGATGCAGAGGCTCAGGCACACAGACCTTTACACTCTCCTTACACCAGCATCTCCAAACAAATTTCACTCTGACTTAAATAAAATCAGCCTTAGAAAACATCTATCAGCACAGAGGCAGATCAACCTGACAGAGACTTGGTACTCCAGCCCAGGGGTTGATCTCAGTCCATGCCACTGCGGTCCAGCAATGGGGTGGGGAGGACTTTGCTGTCCAGTTTTCCAACACAAGCTGCAGCACCTCAGCCTGCTTGTCCTTTGACAAATTTTCATTAAACTATGGGCACTTTACTGCATGCTTTGTGCCTTAAATATCCCTTATTAGCATTTGAGTGTCTTCCCTCCTTAGCAAGCTTGTGAGGTTCCCATTAAGGGTAATGAGAGTCAAACTCCTGGGAGGCAAGGAGAATATATACCCCAACATCTCCTGGTTATGGTCTACTCTAACCAGTATGTCAGAGCATCATCTGCCAGGGATTTATTACAGAGGCATTTTACAACAGGCTCTATTATAAGTTATTAAGGAATGGAGCAGCTTCTACTGTTCTTTCATTAAATATTAATAGAACATTTATAAACCTATCCTTAATTTAAAGTGTTACCTTTAATCAAAGCCCTGGTGATAACGATGCAGCCTTTGGTAAGGCCCCTTTGGTAGTATTTAAACCTTCTACACTGATGTTTTATGTGCCTGTGGGGGCATTCCTGCTCCAGGCAGAGAGGATCTCTGGCCAGTGCAGGTGCAGACCAGGCACTCTGGGCTGGCAGCTGCAGATCCTGCCTGCAGCAGGCAGGGCATGGAGCTGGGCAGCAGCCTGAGCAGGGCTGCTGAGCTTCCTCTCCATCACCAGTACCAGGAGTATCCAGTACCAGTGGCCAGCAGGCAGACACAGATCTGCTGGCTCACAGTCATGCCCAGGACACAGCCACTGTCAGGTGTCCTGGCCCAGCCCAGCTGGGTGCTGCTCACCTGTTTTACTGTCCACAGTGAAGTGCTGCTCCCCCTCCAGCACACTGTAGACTACCCGGGCACTGCTCCCATAGGTGGGGTCGTCAGCATCAGAGGCCATCACCTGCATCACAGAGGTGCCTGCAGCAGGGACAAGGAGGAAAACAAAAAGTCAGGCAGGAGTTTAGAAGAGCAACACAGACCTCTTAGAGCAGAGCCCAATGCTGATTGCTTGCAAATGATGAGGGAAAAGAGAACAGCTGGGTGCAAATGCAGCATCACCTCCCCACCAAACATCTGACAGGCAGGACTCCAGACTCTGCTGCAAATGCCTCTGGTGTGCTGCAGAGTGGCAGCAGGGACAGGATCCTGGGCCATCCTGGGGCAGGACCTGCTCTCCAGGAGACCACTGGTCTGAACAGCTGTGAGCTCTTCTCCCAGTAGCCTTCTACTGGACCATCTGGGGAGGAGCTGGGGATGTCACACTCACACCTGCCCTTCCTGTCAGCACAGAGCGACATGGTCACCTCCAGACCACAGAGGGACCACCCAGCTGGGGCCTGATCCACGCTGCAGCACCACTGCAGCAGGCAGACCTGCACAGGGACAACAGCCCGAGGAGAGGAAAGGCTTTCACTTGCCCAGAGCCAGACATAGCAGCAGGTCCTCATGCTTTACACGTAGCAGGGCAGGAGGACTATAAATTGGATAAAAGTCCATCAAATGTCTGCAATTAAGTTATTGATTTTCAAGGCTGCCTCATTAAACTGGGTACTTCACTCCAACTGTCCCTGTGATGGCTTTAATTTGACATCATGTCCAATTTAACAAAAGCAGGACCCAGGACATGAGGGTGTGGGCAGGAGCAAAGGGGCTGAGATCTACAGAGACAACAGAAGGGAGGGAGGAAGGAAGGGAAGCCTACCCCTACCTACAGACACCTGGAGAAAGAAGGTAGTGTGACCAAAGCACTGTGAGGACAGGCTATCCTGTTTCATCTCTAGCACCAGACTTGGTGCATTCCTGCGCGAGGTCAAGCACTGGCCCCAGTCAGTCAGAAGCAGCCTCTGTTCCTGTGTCACAGGAGGCAGATATGGAGCTGAAACCATCCAGAGGGGATGAGGACCTTCAGTCCCTGGTGCCTTCCTCCTCCTTTGTCAGGAGGCCACAAGCCCAGAGCCTGCAGGCAAGCCAGGGATTTCCTGCACCAGCACTGCCTGGACTGAGGCATGAGATGAGGCAGCACAGACAGCAGTGCTGCTGTGAGCAGCTGGGATGCACACACTCCCCTCAGTCCAGTTCACTCTGATCTCCTGGAAAGGGTGTTCACTGAGGGAAATGAGCAGTTACCATGGTTGCTTTTCATTCTCCTTAGCAGCCTTCTCAGAGCTGCAGCTCTGCTGATAACAGGAGAATCCCCCTCATCAGTCTTCAGCAACAAGCTAGTTTGAGTCAACTTATTTATGCTTTGCTGTCTCCAGTGAAGTTATGGTGCATCCCTGCCAGGCACGTCCAGATTTTACACCACGGCAACACTGGCGCTCTGCCTCGCAAACAACTGTTTAAGAAATACTATTGTTGCATTTCCTCCTCCTCTCCCTGCCATAACACAACTCCTTCAAGCAGGTATGAGCCAAGTTATGAGCAGATCACCCCCACACCAGCACGGCACATTCCCTCAGGCAGCCTGGCATGTTCCCTTGGGAAGCTTCTGATCAGAAAGCAAAAAAAGGGACCAGAGAAGGGAAATGACACCAGGGTCTCCAAGCATCCTTCTCCCACCTGCAGTAGAGAAGCCTGCTAGGGATACTGGAGGTGCCAAAGTCTGAGAACCATAGAAAGCAGTATCTGCCCCTGGGAACAAGAAAGGGCTCCCTCTGCACAGCCTGGCAGCAATCAGCTGAGAGCCTGGTGTCCACAGCAGCACCCACTCCTGTACCTGCAGCACAGGCAGAGCCTGCTGACTTCGCACAAACATCCCACACTCCAAGAAGTACTTGTTCCTGCTGAGGGGTTGAAGATTCAAATCTCACCCACAGGTACCCAAGCCCATCAGTTATTTTCCTGCCCTTGCCCCATATACTCTGTGTCAGGACTGCACATTTGCAGACAGAGCAGGTGCCCCAAGAACCACACCACAGCCTCCTGTTCCAGCCACCTTTGTCATCTCAACCCAGGGATCATCAGAGGTAGACTGGCCACTGAATGTTTGAATGAGACTGCACCTCATGCTGCTTCCCCTAAGGTGCACTCACTCCATTGAATAACTCACCTCCTTACCCATCCCTGTCACACACAGGTGTACTTCCTGTGATCCACTATTTACCTGAAAAGCTGCAAAACTGCAGAGTCTGAAGAGGAGGCAGGACCTGTGCCCACCCAGAGCATGGTTTTTGTCACCATTCTAAGCTGTGCCTTGGACAGGTGAGATAGGCTGCTGCTCTCAAGCTTCCTGTGACAGCACTGAAAGCTCCTGGCCCACAGCTGCTGGGCACTCACAAGAACTGAAGCAACCAGGGGTGAGCCCCATGTTTGGGACCAGAATTTTCTGCTCTAGGGGAAGGGAAGCCAAGAAGCACGAGGAGCATTGCAGCAAGACACCTTTACTCAGAGGCAGAGATGGGGCACAGTGCCCTTGGGCTGCAACCAGCAATGCCAGAGGTGATGAAGACTCTGCCCTTCCTCACCTGCCCTCACATCTCATCTAACAAAACAGCAACATCAGCCAGGCAGGGAACACTGATCCCACTTTGTACCCTAACTTCTTGTCGGCAAAGGTGCAGTGCAGCCTGCTCAAGGTCACCTAAAGGGTATCAGGAGTTTACTACTTCAACTTTCCAGCATCTTCCCCTAACCTCCACTTATCCCCTTCCCACCCCTCCCCTCCCACTCTCTTTCCATCTGAAGAGCAATGGTATTCAATTTCAGCTTAACCTGGTCCCCTCCTTCCTGCAGAGACAAGCTTTCCCTGGCTCCCACCCTGCTCCAATATTAGTCCCTGCTCTCCAAGCACAGCACTGCCCACAGCAAGTACAGCATGTACAGCTTTTATTTAGTTTTCTGGCACATGCCTTAGCCATAAAAGATACACTAAATAAAATCTAAACATCCATCATGTACTCTATCACCCGCCCTCCCATAAGCAAGAAGCCTGAGCCTGTATCCAGAGAGATAATTAGACATGTAAAATGAGATAAGACCTTGGTTCCTACCCCGATCAGCTCACTCCACAGATCAGAGGAAACCAACAATTTTACATAAAAATTAAGAGGTCAGAATCCATCGTTTATTCTCCGTCTGCAAAGGTGAGATCTGGCACAGCAGATCAAACAAACCCTGATTTCCTCCAGAAGAAAGGGGGAGCAAGACCCTCACATCCAGAGCAATACTTCCCTAAGCTTAGCTGGCGCTGGCTGCCTGCCATCCTCTGTCCCCATGGGCCCTGCTTGGGCTGTCCCCATTCCACACCCTGAGCCATCCTGGAGAGCTGCCAGGGACAGCAGCCAGCCCTCAGCTGTGCCAGCAGCATCCCTCCTGTGCTGAGAGCAGGGTCAGCAGGGCAGGGAGGAGCTGCCCACACCGAGGTGCCCGTGGTGCCCCAGGAGCTGTGGGTGCAGTGTCTCTGCAGGGTCCCTTCCCAGGAGAGCAGAGCTCAGCCCTCACAGCCACCGTACCATGCTGAGTGGCCCCAGGGCTGGCAGGGCACAGCAGCTCAGCCCAGTGCCCTGGATGGGATGGATGGGGCTCTGCAGGGCACCTCTGTAATAGCAATGCCTGTCCTGGCACCTGTGACTGCCTTCCCACAGCACCCAGAGCCTCTGGGGCTAGTCCCAGCCACCCTGCACAAGAAGGCTGATAGCTCCAGATCACTTGCTATGCCACTCACTCCAAACACGTTTAGCTAAAAGAAATGTTGACAGGCAAACTCCAAACACATCCATGAGCAGAGAGGCCCTGCAATGCATCCACAAGCAAGTGGCTGGGACCTGTCACTTCCCCAGGGACAGAAGCACATCCAGGCTCTGGGCAGACAAAAAGGCAAATGAACAGCAGAAAAACCAACACTTGCTAAATTTGACTGTCCCTCCTCATGGCAGCAGTCACCCATCTGTGGTAAAACCAGGGGCTCCAGATGCTCTCCAGACCAGCTCTGGGGCTCAGTTCCCACCTTCAGCTCAGGCAGAGCCCAGGGCCACTTTCTGGGCATGCTGAGAGCCCTTTCTGTGTGGATCTGGACAGCTCCAGGACAGCACTCAGGGCACTTTAGCCCTGCAGAACATCAGGGACCCTGCAAGGAGTGCTGTGTCATGCAAATCCACACTCCCTGGCCTGACGCCAGCGTGCAGCACTCCCAGCCCAGGTGCCTGGGTGCCATGGGGCAGGTGGGATTTTATAAACAATGCAATTTACAGGTTTTCTCTGGCCCCAAACACCTGCAGCAGCTGATGCACCCCAGACACATTCAGGCAGAACATCAGGGAAAAAAATGAACTAGAGGAGCTTAAAAATTACTGGAGCAGAAGTGAGTTTCTTGCAATCTTGTGAACATCCTGACTTGGTAGGAAGCCAGGCCCAGAGGAGATTCACTGCACAGCCCTCTCACCCCACAGGATGAGCCCAAGGGCAGTAACCTGGCAAGGTGCAATTGCTCAAATGTGCTACTGTGAAACTTCTGTTGGGGTGTCTGGCCAAAGAAAGCCAAAGCACCCCAGCCCCTGGCATGAAGCAGGTAAACGTGGTGCCATGGGGAGCAAGCCAAAGCATTCCATAGAGAGGCTCAGTTTCTCTGAGGAGCTGCCAAAAGCAGACTGGACAAGGTCCTCACTTGGGCAGGGCAGTGTTTGGAGCCTGTCCTGTGACCTAGAGTGCAGTGCAGAAGGGGAAGGACTCATCTCACTAAGGACAAACAGACAGGGCAAGCCCCAGCTCTCAGCCACTTGCTGTCCCAGCAGCTTCCAGATACACACAAGTGACTTAAGCACTTTCCAGCAAGGGGGGAAAAAAAAAATCAGATTGCCTGCAAGTGTTCTGGCAGCATGGTAAACAAAGTATTTTTTTGTGCTTCCAGCATGGAGATTAAACAATTTCTCTCCACAATAATCACTTCTGCATTCAGCCAGCTTTGTGCTGGAGTCAGGGCTTGACCCCAAGTTTCTGTCTGTACAGCCAAATCGCCTCTAATCTGGACATGGTGCTACACAGAGAAATAAGAGTGGAATGCACCAAGGGAGGAGTGATGTTCTGATGAAAGCATATGCTGCATATGCCTTTCCTGGCATGCTCCTCACTCCAGGCCCTGCTTGCTCCCCGAGGACCCCACAAGTCAGCTCTGGGCTGCAACACCCACCCTGTGCAACCAACAGAGGTGTCTAACAGGAGGCACCGTGTGCTGGATTTGGGCTCACGCCTGAGTGCAGCAGACAGCTGTTACGCAGACCCCAGGGAGATCAGGAAAGGTGCCCAAAATACAGCTAATTTTAGCACCTCCTGTAACAAGGTGAAGCTCCTGCAGTTCCAAGGCAGTTGGCTGGATCCCATCCTACATTCTTCTGCAGCTGCAGGAATCTCTCTTTGGGACTGGATTCTGCTCAACTCTGATGTTTTGGAGAGATCCACACTGGGGTATGCACAGAGGCTGAGCCCTGGGTGCCAGCACAGAGCAGCCTGCAAGCTCTTGACCAGCAGCCTCTACCTGAGGTGACAGGACAGCAGTGAAGCTGTAAACAGGATTTGCACACAGACTGCTCCTCGGTATGCATGGCCATGGGCACAGGGGAGTCACTGAAAATACTCCCCAGGAGTCCCTGCCTACCTCAGCCTGGGTGACTCCAGGGCACTGCCTCCAGCCCAGCTCCCTCAGGGGGCTGAGCAGGGACCTCTCCACCTCTCTACAGCCCCAGCTGACTTCCCTGCTGGGCAGCAAACCTCCCACGGCAGCTGCACTACTCAGGCCAGATCAGGTTTCTCCAGAAAAGCCAATTGCTGGTTTTGCAGCTGGTTCTGCTGTGCCAAGGGAGGCCAGATAAAGCTGTTGGGTCAGCTTCCACTCTGGATGTGCTTCTTCCTAGCGCAGGATATCCCTGTGTAGAAAACAATGACTTCTCCAGCCTAGCTCATAGGCTGGGGTTAGCTCCAGGCACAACCTCTGTCCTTTACAAATCCCACACTCCAGCCTTATCCTCCTGACCATCCTGCATCTGCCACTTTTGATCCATCAGATAACAACAGCAACCCCTTTTCTTTTCCCTTTGCAGAGGTTTACAATGAGTCTGGATGAGTTCATGGAAGACAGATACTAAAGCTCACTAAACCCCCAGAAACCACCCACAGCCAAAGAAATTTCCAAGCTGAAAACAGATGCTGGCTGGGAGAATATTAAGAGGAGCATCACATGTCCTATGTGTGCTGTTCCTCCTTCCTCAGAATGCACTCTGACCACTGCCAAGGCAAGATCCTGGAACAAAGAGACCTTTTTTCCACCCTCAGTCTCACAGTCTCAGGCAGCACATATGATGTCTACCCAAAAACACTGCCTTGGCCGCAGTGCAGAGCAAGGGGCAGCTGTGCTGCAAAGCACTCCCAGTTACTCTGAGAGTTTGTGCAGTTCTCTCATTTGTTATTCCCTCTTAGACACTAGGAAATCAAATGACTTTCCCTCCCAATTAGTACTCCTTCATTATGCAAATAATGTCCTTTGATCTGCTCCTGCTGTCACAGAGCGGATCTGACTGTATTTGGTTTATTCCTCTTCATGCCCCAGGAAGGCACCCACCTCTGGGAGCTGGGACTCTGCTTTTGGCAGGGAATGGAGAGTGCAGCTGAGATCTGCCTTGACTGAGAATGGAAACCACCAATGCACAAACCTCAGTGAGGTCTGGGAAGGCAAGACCACAAGAGGAGGAAGAAGGATCACCCTTAGCTTTTCAGGCTGGGATGCAGAGCAAAGGCTTCCAAGGAGCAGAGACAGGGAATGAGCAGCTCCCTACAGCTCCAAGCTGGAGAGCAGTCCTGTCTTTGGAGTGACCCCATCCCAGCCCTTTCCCCAGCAGAACACAGCTGAATCCAAATGGTGCTGAGAGCAGCCATGGCCACCAGCAGGTCCCCAGGCTTTGATCTTGATACACTAATAGCCAACCTAAGTTCTCCAGCCCTTGTACTCCTCCTTGGCCAACACCAAGCTGGGATCACCTCCATCCACACTCAGAAGGCAGCAAGGCACACTCCCCATCTCCCCATTCACTCTCATGAAAATACCCCACAGGTCTAGGGGAGATGCTCTGTCCAGCTCAGAGACAGCAAACATCACTATCAATACCAACCACAACAAAGCACAAAAAGGGCCTGGCAGGTCACTTCCCACAAGAATATCCTGAACTTCACCTCCCTGGCCCAGGAGCTTCCCATATCCTGTACCCATAGCCCTTCCTACACCATCTGGAGCTGAACTTCTCACACCAGGTCTATGACCAGCCCCATCTACTTTCTGGCTGCTGAACCTTGGAGAATTGATGAGAAGGCCCCTTGCCAGCCTTGCCTGTTTATGCTTTCACAGGATCTGTCCATCTTGTCCTTTGCGCTGCCTGTTCCTGGGCAAAGCTCTGCTAAGCTGAGGGAGAAGTGGGAGGGAGCTGGGGACCTGCACCAGCAGCATGTGGGTCCTTCCAGCTCTGCACTCACTTCTGGGGCCCGGGGACGCAGCAGCACCACGGGAAAGTGATGTGTGGGGCTGTGAGGCTCTCCCTGGGCTGTCTCCAGGGTGAGGCTGCTCTGGAGGAGCCCGTACACTCCTCAGGATGATCAGACTGCAGAAGGCTCGGAGGCTGTGGCAGGCAGGTAGCCTGGAAAGCAGAGCAGGCTCTTGGCTCCAGCTCCCCTCTCTAAGCACACAGCTGGGAAATGCAGCCCACGCCATTCACAGCACTTCTCTTCACTTTTAACTTCCGAGTATTTTAATTTGCAGGAATCGCCTTCTTTCATGTTGTGAAACCGTGTTTCTTTCTCCCTCTGATCTCCAATTTCGCATAGAAACTGTCTCCTTTGATATGTCTTGTTCACATCAGTCTGATCAGGCAGCTCCATAATCGTTAGTGATTTTCAAAGAACTGGAATCCTTGTCTAATACCCAGAGTTGAGAATTCCTTGCTTTTTAAAATGTTGTTCAAGCAAATTAGATTAATTTAATTTCTTTCTTCCCTTTGGGAACAGGATGCCTCTTGCTTTGGTGCCCACATGCTGTCTTTCATTTCTCCAGGAGCACCCAGCTATAGTTCAAGGGGTCACCCTCTGACTGAGGGAAGGATTTGCACAGGTAACTGGAAGTGGAAGGAGAGCTTGGGCTGCCTGAGGAGAACTTGTTCTCCATACATCAACAGAATCCAGGCAGCAGCAGCTCCTCTGGTGCAGGTGATTCCTGTACATCTGTACCTGCTGTAGGCCACACACCAGCCTTGCAACGCTGCACATGAACCACGGAGATCTGGGGCTCCTAAGGCAGTACAGACCTGAGCAGCATTCCCTGTGCTCTGCTGCCAGGATGTCTCTGCAGCCAGACCTGCCTACAGCAGCACAGCAGGACCTGGTGGTTTACCTGACCTGGCCTCTCCAGTCCCTGGTGCAGCTCAGCTGCTCACCCTGCTCTGAGGGCTCCCTGCAGTCCTGGCACTGTTCCTGCCCCTGTGCTGACAGTGTTGGGGTCCTGCCTGAAATTTGATGTCAGAAGACAAGGCTGTCTTCTACCTGTATACAGCCTTTGGGAACAGTGATTTACAGTTCCTGCTGCAGCACATGCTGACACACACAGCCTGCCATAGGGGTAGCAGAGAGTCCAGTGTGGACAGGGAATGGTGTCGACAGAGAACAGTGTGGACAGGGAATAGTGTGGCTCTGGGCAGTGCAGCAGCAGTCATTTTCCCGGACTCCAGCTGTGCTCAGCAGCATGGAAACCCAGAAAAACTGAGGGCAGTAGTACTGCAGCTCACTCATCACCTCAGTGCACCCCTCCTGAAGCTTGGGTGAGCACAAAGCAACTGTCCTGCTCTGCCATTCCCAGGGGGATGGATTTGTGCAGCCTCATCATCCCAGCCTGGCCCTCAGAGCTTCAGCGAGGTTGATCACCAACACGCTTAAGAGGGGCCTTGGTGCCAAGGGGATGGGCAGTTAAGGCTAACACAGGGAAGCCACACTTCTGTCACAGGGACATGAATTCCCAGTCTCAGCCAACAAGGCCTGGCTCCTCAGAGAAGGACAGATCCAGCTGAGAAGGGCCTAGCAGATCTGCATGGGGACACAAAAAGGGATGATGCCTGGGCAGCCCCAGGGCTCAGAAGGGCAGCAAAGCAGCACACAGAGGATGGCCTGAGCTGGGGGAGAAACACCACCCAGACCAATCTGAACTACAGGCAGACGTGAGCCCCTTGGTTTGTGAGGGCTTAGTCCAACACCCCAGCATTTAGGAGGGAGGGGGCTGTGCAGAGCAGAGTCAATGCACAGCACGCAGCTGGCACCACCACAACCTGTCCCCAGAGCACGGCTTAGGGCTGAGACTGAGCGCTCAGCCAAAGGCTGGCAATCAGCTCAGAGGATTTATCCACTTGTTTTTCTTAAGCCACCTTATTTATTTTTCCCTTTTGGCTCCCTAGCTCTGGAATCCCTGGGATTTGCAAGTGGTTTTGGTGGGGTACAGCAGGCTCAAGGTTTGACAGGAGAGAGGTTTCCCAAGGCACACCCAGCCCACAGCAGACCTACCGACGGGGGACAGCTCAGCCACACTGCCGATGTAGGGCCCCTCCAGGAAGCGAGGCTCGCTGTCGTTGATGTCCTGCACCTTGATGATGAACTCTGACTCGGGCTCCAGCAGCTGGTCCGTCTGCCGGTCCCGGGCCTGTGCCCGCAGCGTATAGAAGGTTTTCTGCTCCCGGTCCAGGCGCTCGGTGGCGTGGATGTCACCTGTGATCTCATCGATGAGGAAGATGGTCCCGGCGCCCTCCCCGGAGATGGTGTACTTGATGGAGCCGTCTCCCTCATCTGAGTCCGAGTGGATCTGCCAGGGAAAGAGGGAGAGGGTGGGAGCAGGCTGGGGCTGTGCCTGTACCCAACCCTAGCCAGATGCACAAGATGCCCATGGTCCCTGTGTGATGCCCCTCTGCTCACTCTGCTCTTGTTGGACTGGACAGTGACAGAAAGCACCACCAGGCAAGTCCTGTGCATGAAGGAAGGCCCAGTGAACTGGAATTTCAGGCCTGCCTTTACAGCTCTGCAGATTACAGACACTGCCAGTGCACCCCCACTATAAACCAAAGGGACAAACCCCTTTAATAAGGGGTTATGAGATGATGGAAAAGCAAAGGACAACTCAACTGCACTCCAAAGAAAAAGGCTTTCCTATCAGCAAGGACCGAGGACTCTGGCAGCATGGGATCACTTCTCCCAAGCTGCACAGGTACCTCACCATCAGCATCCCTCCCCTTCTACACAACCAATTGCCCAAAGTCCTCATCCACTGCGTCCCTCCATGATCTGGGCAGATGGTGCTGACAAGTCTCCCCTGCTGAAGAGCTCACACGCTCACTGCAGCCGTGTGCTGGGTTTACATTGCAAAGTAACAGGGGTCACAACATCCCATCACCATGCCCAGAGCCCCACATGGACAAAATCTGCAAAAGAGTGTGACAAATCGGCTCATGTTCAGGACTAAAAACAGACCCTGAGGAAGATGCCTTTGCAGGTAATCTCTGCTGCTTCATTTTTTAATTAAGTCAGTGTTTGGAATTAGGAAAAGAAAGGGTAAACAGCAGTTCCCCCATGGACCAAGAGCTGACTGGAATCCAGGCCAGACGTCCAGAGATAATTTTATTGGTGGCATTAAACTGAGTTATGAGGTTTTTACAATCCAGCCACTTATGAGAAATCTATTAACAGTAACTGGACAGGCAGAATGCATCTTGACAGAGAGCAGCATGGGCATTAATTGGGACAATCCATACTGGGACAGGCCCCCGGAAAGGTTTCATCAGCTGCTTTCATTTGTTTCTTACAATTTCTGCTTAGAATCAGCAAAGTCATGTCCCCCCTCCACAAAAAGAAAAAAGCCATCCATTAATCGGCTAATGAAATATGAAAATGTTTATGGGCCATTCAATCTTCCAAACTGCAGTTCTATAATCCACCTTTCAGACATACAGCTCTACCAGCAAGAATTTATATCAGAACTGCCTCTTTTTTTACGATGCCTTCATTATATTTGTCTTGTTAGATACAGTTTATATATTTATTTCACAAGTGAGGAACCCACACGTTAGGCAATTCAATGCATTTTGCACAACATTCACAAATTACTGCCCATGGTGACACGTCTCTCAAGGCTTGCCTGGAAGGAGACCATCAGCAGCTCACAAACAGGGCTGTGAGCCCAGCAGAGTCTGGGACCACCATGATGGCTTTGGCTGCAGATGTGCCTATGGGGTGGTCACCCTGCCCTGGCCACCTGGAACATCCTGCCCTGGTCTCTGGGCATAGTCATCCCAGCCTGGCCATCCAGCCCCAATCCCTCCCACTGGCTGGAGAAGAGCTTGCTGCCCTCCTTCACTTTATCATCCTCTCCCCAGTTCTCACTGCTACTTCCCTGAGATTTTCAGAACGAAGAAGGAGCAGCAGGTCTGTACAGTGCAGGTAGCAGAAGCCTGCATTTTTCAGCTGAACACCGGGCTCATGATTAATAATTAGGGTAGAGATAAAGCATCCAGCACCACATTGAGCTCTCAGCACATCCTCTTCACATATTTGCTCTTCGCTGACTGCTGGGAGCAGACACCAGCATCCCTTCAAACCAGAATGTTAGGAAGAAAAATGGAGCCTGGGCTCAAGGGGCTGCAGAGATTGATTTACAGAGGAAGATTAAAAGAGCTAAATCTGTGCTGCTTGGCTAAACAACAACTAATGGGGGAGGGCTGGGATCGCAGACTACAGAAACGAGAGGGGAGATGCCACAGACCCAGACCACATCCCAGGGATGTTCTCTCCTCCCTGTTACAGCAGGCAGGCTTGGGGAACACCCTGCTCCCACGCAGCCTCAGGGTTCCCTTCACCCCTGGGCACGGCAGGAGACTGAAGTCACACAGCTCTGGCACACGCTGAGCCCCCAGAGCAGAGGGACCAC
This sequence comes from Sterrhoptilus dennistouni, assembly GCA_013397095.1. Lineage (NCBI taxonomy): Eukaryota > Metazoa > Chordata > Aves > Passeriformes > Zosteropidae > Sterrhoptilus > Sterrhoptilus dennistouni. The sequence continues at coordinate 86,629 of VWZU01013049.1, forward strand.
CCAGCCCTGCCTGCAGCTCAGCCCCAAGCAAGGACAGCAGTGTCTGCAGAACTGGGACATCCAGAGGGCAGACAATAGGCTGATCTGTCCCATTTGTTAAACAGGAAAATTGTTTCCTTGTCCTAAAAGACTACAACCAGAATTCTTACGAACCCATTAATTACATACTAATAATTAAATCAAAATTAAATATGAACAGAGGTGCACATTCCTTATTAAAAGCAATTAAACAGAAAGCACAGATACACAAATAAAAAATGACTCCGGGGCTAGAAAAGAAAGAAAATCAAATAAAAACTAGCCCGTAATAAAGGCGCACTCTGTTTGCTCCAACTCATAAAGCCCGAGTTCATCAATTTTCTTTAAATATTAGCAACTTAATTAAATCTGCTTTTTTCCCTTTAATCCTCTCCTCTATCTAAAATAGATCTGTCCACATGCAGAAGTTTGTAACTAGTGCTGACCCCATAATTCTATTTAAAAAACCCAAAGAAATCCACATCAAACTGACAGCAGCCTCAGGGGAAATTACAGTTCAGAAGAAGGATTAGCTAGAGAACCCAGATTTTATGGAAATGGTATTGGCCCTTCAGAAAGCACATGTAGGTGTGTGAGAGGTATCCACAGAGGGCAAGCCCCAGCTACTCTGCAGCGTCCCCCAGTGCAGGGAAGCTCTGTACCCTCGGACTGTGCTAACAAACAGTGTCCCAGATGAGCACTCCATCCCCTCCCAGCACCAGGAGAAGCCTGGCCCTGCTGGCTTTCAGCCCTGGGTATCCCCAGGCAGCGATCTCAGAGCTGCTGCTCTGAGCCAGGCGGGTGATGTGGTGGGTGATGTGGAAAGGGGCTGTAAAACGGGTGAGTTGTAGGTTTCGGTTCAGTTGGAGCCGAGGCATTGCCAGGCCTGTGACAGGGCCTGGTGCCTCTGCTGCTCCCAGGGGAGCCATGAATTAGCTGTGCCTGCTCCGAGGGCGGTGGAGGAGTGCGGCTTTGAGTGTCTGCTGAAACGGACACAAATCACCGCTGAAATCCTCGCTGGCCCCCAGCCAAGAAACCCATTTTCCAGCTCCTCCAGACTCATGCCCAGACGGCTAAGGCCATCAGACAGCCCTGCCGTACAAGCTCTTGAGCACTCTCCTTTGGGGTGAGCCCATGCCTCCAGCTCTAGTTGGACCGTAGTGTGTTCCTTGGACTGGTCCCAACAGCTAGCACTGCCTTCACCCATACACAAACAACACATCTGCCTGATATGTGGGGCAGCTGCTTTTGCAAAGCTCCCAGAAAAGGATAAAGCCCAGCAATCCCAAGAGAAAATGCTCCTTCAGCCTCAGGACACCAGGAGTTGAGGGAACAGAGCTCCATGTCCAGCCTTCCCAGGAGGTCACACACCAGGGAAGCGTGGTGAGCTCCCACCTACAGAGCCAGTCCAGCCCAGCAAGGCACTGTCACCTGCCAGCAGCTCCCACAGAGACAGGACTTCTTGCACCTACCCCCAGACATCACAAGAACCCAGTATACGATTGTGGGAACACAGATGTCTTGGTGTGTCCTGTTTTCATCTCTGGGAGCGTATCAACCTTGCCACCCCCAGCAGGACCCAGCAGGCTCCTGCCATCACAGTCCACAGAGTATTTCTTTAGCCAAGCCCCTGTGAACACCCTTCACATGGACCCTCTCTCTGCTCAGCACTGCCTGCATGCCCACCCTGCCCCGGCTCTGTCAGCCCCATGGAGACATCAGGTCAGCTCACCTTCCCCACATACAGTGGCTCCGTGCCCGTGTACTCCTCCACCACGAAGAACTGATTCCAGACCCAGCCACGCTTCACTCGCCCACTGGCCAGCAGTGCAGGATCCCCGGGCTCCCCTAGGCCAGGGCCCTCCACCTCCGTGTGCATGGCCCAGGACCCCAGCTCCTGGATGGCACAGAACAGCAGCAGCATGGTCCACAAGAAGCCCTGCAGACCCTTCGCCATGGCACTCTAGGAGGCTGCATGAGCAGGAGCTTCTGGACGAGCAGCCAGCATCCTTTAGGGAAGAGTAGGAGGAAAGTCCACACTAGCAGCCTGAGGCTGCCCAGTCAGTCCAGAGCATCCCCATCCCTGCTGCATGCTGTGCCCTGCAGCTGGAGCACTCCTGTCCAGCCTGAGTCACATCTGTGACAAGAGGTGTCCTGGACTGCCCGCTGCTGGTGTGGGAGCAGTCAGTGCTGGTGCCTTGCAGGCTGCTCCTGGGTCTCCAGAGCAGAGACTGGCAGCTGGCATCTGTCCCCGGGGGCAGAGCTGCAGGGCTCCGTGCCCGGCTGCCGCCGGTGCCGCTGGGGAAGGGGGCGATGCTCAGTCTGCTGCCCGCCCCACCTGCAGGCAGGGAACGCCGCGGCGGCACACGGGGCACACACACCCACTGCTGGCATTCACAGGAGGAGGAGGAGGAAAGCTCTTCCACAAATGTTTTCACAGAGGAGTTAACAGGATGAGCTGCTGTGGCCAACGTCTGCCTGTCCTGTGGCAGGCTGGGATTACTGCGCAAGCGGTGTTATGGTGCAGGTGTCTGTGCCACAGGTGCAGTTCACAAGGCCATTTGTAACTCCCATCTTCTGGGGGACAACATCCCAGTGCCTGGTGAAGGCTCCTTTGCCCAGATGATTCCGGTCTCTCCCATTCTCTGCTGGCTCACACAGGGAGGTGCAGGGCAGTCAGCAGCATCTCCAGGAGCCTGGAAAAAGCCAAGGTGTCAGAGCTGGTGCGACAATGCCCTCCCAGGCTGGTTGCCCAATGTCCCCCTGTGCTGCTCCTGCAGCCTTGGTCAGTATCTCCCACCCTGCCCTGCCCCAGGTGCTACAGCAGCACCAAATTCTGCAGATCCTGCCAGAGCAGGAACACAACAGGGAGGGCTGCAGAGCTCTCAGCGCTGCAGACATCTGCTCCAGCAGGGACTCTGAGACCAAGGACCCTCCTGACAAGGGCATCCCCCCAGCACATGGTCCTGGCTGTTGAGAGGAGTGAGGTCTGTGCCTGGAGGGAGTCATTGGTGCCCACACTGTTAGGAGACGTGTAGCAGCACTCCTGGCACAGCACAGCTGCTGGTGCCTGCACAGGACCAGACCACAGCAGTCCTGCACAGGCAGACAAGGCTCACGCTGAGGGACACCAGCCCCTGAGCATGGGAGGTACAGCCTGTTCAGACACTACTGCAAGCCCTCCCTGCAGAACCTTTCTGTCATCTCACCTCTGCAGCCATGGGCAGGAGGAAAGCATCTGTTCAAGAATTTGCCACCTGGCTGACTCTAAAGGTAACAGTTTGAAGAAGGGCTCTGGTGTAAGCATCCAGCCACCCTCAGGGCACTAAGGGCTGAGACATGAGACCTTTAGCCAAGGGCACATTGCATCCAGTGAGCACATGGGGAGAAGAAGCCTGATCAGGAGATGGGGATGCAGCATCCATCTCTCCCTGCCCCAACACCCCGAGCTTCCACCAGAGCCCTGCGATAGCAGCCACAGCCTGATCTACTCATGAAACATGCACCAGTCTGCAGAATTCATCTGTCAGCTGTTACTCTGAACTGGAGGCAGGAAAAGGGTGAATGGAAAGAAAAATGATCCCAGACTAGATGTCCATCTAGACCCCATGAAAGGGAACCGGACTGTGCTTTGCACAGACCCCTGCCTGAATCTGAACAGTCCCATCTGTTCAGAGGAGGGACAGCTCCCACATATTTCTCCAGCTCTTTCTCTCACTTGCCATTCCCGCGTGTGACTCCACCAATGGGGCTGTTTCCCAAATAGGGAATGTCTGCTGCACTCTTTTCTGTCTGCATTCACTTGTCTGGACAAACATTTCCCTGAGAACCACAAAGCATCATTCTGCACTGCGTGTTCATGGTTCACAAGTTGTATGTCCCACAATGTATACAAATCTATTCAGCAAAAGGGCTCACACACATCCCACCTCATGCACAGCTAAGATCATTCATACACACTGGCTTCTTTTGTCTATTTCTGCCTCATTTGTGTGTACACACATTTCTTCCCCATGTATACACGCTATATTCCACTCACACATGTACATCAGCTCTCACATGTGCCAGCCCTGTGAACTTCAGGGTCTCCAGTGTGTTTATGTTAGCAATCTTGGTACAGAAGCATTAACAATGCTTCCCATCCCTCCTCCTTGCCAGCCCATTTATTATGAAGATATTTCCACACCAGCCAGGTGGAGGTGAGGTTGTTGAAAATGCCACAGCCGTGTCTTGCAGCCAGGCCTCCCCACACAGAAGTGCTTCCTGTCCCTGCTCCCAAAGGACAGCTGCACTGCTGGTGGGGATCCCTATCAAACACCAGAGTATTTAACACTATACTTAGGGGAGCAAGATGATCTGTAGGTGGGGGATGGACTGAGCCATCTCTTCCCACACTTAGGGTAAAGTAACTTCACAGATGAAATGCAGGGATTGGGGTCCCTGCTCTGGAGCAATGGAGCCGAGGCTGCCTGACCCACAGCAGGCTCCAGAGCAAGACACTCACAAGAACAGAACAAGTATAAATGTGCTTTATCACACTTATCTGGATATATAGAAGATAAATACAAGACATAGTACACTGCTGTCACAAACAGCACATCTCCAAATTCTCACACCTAGGAGATCTCTGGTTATTTTGGAGTAGGTTACCCAGACAGTGAGACATGTCAATAAACTGAGCAGCATAAGCTGTGCCAGAGCCAAGAGTTTCAGGTCAGCACGAAGGGCAAACAAGTAAATGTGGGAAGAACACTCTATCCAGCATCTCTGCCTGCCACTCTGCAGCACTTTTGCAGGCAACACCTCCAGTTACATCCAAAATCTGAGTACAAATGAGTTGTAGCTGGTAAACTCAACTGCCAGAAGGAGAATTTAAAAAGAAAATCCATCTGCATGGGTTCTCAGGACAACCATGTCAGCAGAGCCTTGGGGAGAAGCAGCCACTACCTGCTGAAGTCTCCCATTCTGCCCACCCGGCATCCTCTCCTTGCCATCCAGGAGCAGATCCATCCACACTGATTTATGAAGCCCTGCCAGAAGCCTGACAAGGCAGCAATGCCAGTGCCAGAGAGCAGTTCTGCAACACTGAAAGCCTTCTGAACACATGGGGAGGCTGCAAGAAAGTCAGTCCAATGGAGCAAATCCTGGCACCACAACTAACATCAGCATCCAGGGTCTCCAACCAAGCTGGCACACGAAGGCAGCACATTCCCACTGCCTCCAGTACACAGCACTTGGGGCACACAGCTGGCAGAAAGCACCAACACTGGCTCTGTGACAGCAGTAGGAGCCACCTTCATTCCCCTCATCACACCATTTCACACCTTAGCAGCATCTGATTTCCTCCATGACACAGCTACCCCAGCCACACACTGCAGACAGCCCTGTGCACACAGAAATGGCACTGCTCCTTGTTCAGAAATGGACACTGGGTCTTCTCTGTCAGCCTGACCAGAGCTACAGAACATCAATGGAAGCAGCACAATCCCAAACGGTATCAATAAACCAGTAACAATTACAGCTTAAGTGCACACACTAAGGTAAGGCAGGAAAAAGGAAGTGAGGGCAGAAGATGCTGCAGTGGGCGAGCTCCACTTGAGCAAAGCTGCTCCCTGGCTGGCAGACAAGCTGGCCCACAGTTCCCAAGGCAACTTGTTCAGCCCTGTCGCATCTGAGCACTCCACAGAGCAGACTCTGCCATGGAGAGGAGAGTCCTGCTGAGCACCCATGGGCTGGGCTGTGTTGCTGTGGGAAACACAACCTTATGTATAGTCTCAGCTATTGTGCTGGTTTTTATATTTAACAGATTTCTCATCAGAGCTAATGCGGTTTGCTGATGACTGTCTCATGTGTCCAAAGTTCAGCTACTCTCAGCTGAGCTGTCTGCATGCTCTTCCTGTGTGCAGCAGTGCAGGTGCTGTAACCCGAGTTGTCTCATCCAGGTCCCAGACATCAAAACCCAACTACAGAACCTGTGGCGACCTCCAGTCCCCTGCACCACAAAATGAGGGCTCAGAGACATATCTGTAGCCAGGCTAACTGCCACAAACCAGATCTTTCTTCTCCAGTGACAAATTCTCAGCCCGTGTCTCTTCTGTGACAGCTTCAGGGTTGTGTCTCTCCTGAGTGTGCAGAGCCTTCTTTCCAGCTGTCACATCAGAGACCTCTTCCAGAGGCTGCAAAGCCAAAAGCCACAAGTCCCACTCATGCCCTCACAGCAGCAGGAATCAAGACACTCCAGAAGGTCCCATGCACAGGAACCAAGACTAGCACAACATTTATTTCCCTGTGTTATTGAAAACCTTTCACCAATAGCTGGACGGGTTTTCACCAACCCTTCTCTCTGCCACACATGAGCAGCGGGGCTGTAAATAACCAGTGGGAGCTGTTGCTGCAGCCAGCCCAGCCCACAGCAGCACACATGCACCCACATGGCAGCATGTCCAGCACTCACCACACCAAGGAGGTTTCCATGCAGAGTGTGAAGCACCAGACCCTCACACTGCCCCAGGCCCAGGGTGATGTCCCTTCTCCTGCTGCTCTGCCATCCCCACTTCCAATTATCAGCACATTTCCCCCCTCCCCTGCCCACCAGAGCTCATGCAGTTTGTTGGTGTACATTTGGCACAGCTATACTGTACATCATGTTGACAGTAGAAATTACATCCTGAGCTTATGTTTTACACTGTGCTCTGTCAGAACTCACCGCAGCCCAGTGATCAGGACAAATTGAATAGCATCCCGTCCATGTCAATATTTATTTCATTTTACAAATGCAGGCTGATGCAGGAGAAAGTAGGCAGGGGGAGGGGGAAGACACGAGCAGGCAAGAGCACACCAAGATAGCACTGCCCAGCACACCACAGTCCTACATTACTGCTCAACACAGCAGGGCCAAGGCAGTGGCCCAGGGAGGATTGTCCCACCCAGAGGCCAGGAAGCATCCCCAGGAGCTCATGCAGTGCTCCCATGCATGTAGCTCTACTGAAGGATTGGCACACCAGTACTGCTCCTCTGGCAAGCCCTAATAATCGGTAGGAAATGCAGAACTGCCCACTAGGTACCAGAAGATGCAAAGGCAGGAAAAGAGAGCCCTCTCTCCTCAACCCCAGTCTGCAGCCTCAGCAAATGTGAGCTTAGATACACCTGCCTGGCCTGGAGTTGACAGTATTTTGTGTCTGGCAAGATTGCCTCATCTCTCGTCTCTATATTTTGAGGAGAGCCTGCTTTGGTTCTCCACTCCTCACAGCAGAGCGACACCAGCTACCAGCACAAGCATCAGGACTGCTCCAGCTGTTCAGAACAGCCACGAGGATGCTACAAAGGCTGCTGAGGAGCAAGGCAAGAGCAAGGCACTGCTTGCACCACCCTCTAGAATGCAGAGCCACAGCACGAATACCAAGCACAAGAGAGGAGCTCCTTAAAGCCTGGGCTTTCTTCTGCTTTACCACAGCCCTTCCATACCCCAGAGGACACAAAGAAATGAAGGCTGCAGTAGGAGGGTTGCTGGTCAGAGACAATACCTGAGTCCTGACACCCACGGTCCTCTTGCTGCTGGATCAGCTGTCTGCAGAATGAGTTCAAACTGGGAACAGCCCTTACGTGGCTCCAGCCCCACTACCCAGCAAAGCCAGGGAAGGAGCAGACAGCAGCACAGCAGGGACAGTCCTCAGGGTGGGGACAGCAGTGGCTGCCAGCACCTGCATGCAGAATCCCAACCCCATGGCTGAAAACTGGGAACAGCTCTCATGCTGCCAGAGAGCTGTTCCTCACAATGTGCTCTCCCAAGGGCAGATCATACAGGGACAAAATGAGCATGAGAAGAGCTGTGGTGTGCCTGCATCCCCAAGGTCTGGAGCAGATATCGCTGATCAATCACGAGGAAGCCACACAGGTCCAGCACAGTGCCAGCTTTGGCGCTGACCACAGCTACCTCACAGGGAGGCTGCAGAGAAGAGCATGGGGAAGTACAACAGGCAGATTGGAGATGCAAACAGAGCACAGTCACAGCTTTGTCAATGGTTTGCAGCTCTGCTTCCAACACGCAGGACTACAGCACCTTTGGAGACAACCCAGGACAGGAGATCAGATGGACAAAAGCTCCTACTTGACTCCCAGAAAGCAGCTATAAGTGCCCCACTGTTAGGGCAGCAAGAAGAGCACAAGTTTCACAGCAGCTTGTTCCCAGAACATGCAAACCTATCTGGAGACCCTTTCTAAAGAGTAGGGCCAACCTCCAGCACCAGTGAGCCCCCTCCATTCTCTGCCCAGCTCTTTCTGACCCCACTGTCCCTTTACCTGAGAGCTCAGAGGGTGCGCTGGCTCCAGCTCCATCCACACGTGTCAGCTGTGTCACCTCAAGGGAACAGCTGAAGCCACGTGCAAGCACAAGAGCAGCTCTGGTGGTCAAATTAGTGCCAGCTCAGTCTGCATCCACAGGGAGCCCACCTGCCTCCCATCCGAGAGCGTGGGCAGCACAAGAGCCCAGCTCAGACAGCCCTGCCTGGGAGATGGGGCAGGAAAAAACCTGCAATTACTGCAACAGCAATTCTTCTCCAGCATTGCCTACAGCGCAGCATGGGGGCTATGACCACATCTGCTCCTGTTAAACAGGATTCAAATCTGCTTAATGCTCCCCTTCCCAGGAAAAAAAATAGGCCTGGCTAGAGCACACTCCCCAGATCTGTTGTATGGAGGTAATACAAGCATGGCAAGGCTGCTGCAAAGCTTTAAGATGGTTCATAATCTCCAGGCCTAGGGCTAAAACATGAACTCAGGCTCTCTGGAGCTCACTTTCTCTACTGGATATTGTAAGACAAGATGAGGCAAAGATACTTTTTTTTTTTTTTCCTTTTATAAACTTCTCCTCAAAATATAGAGATGAGAGATAAGGCAATCTTGCCAGACACAAAATACTGTCAACTCCAGGCCAGGCAGGTGTATCACAATCAAACTTCCAACATCCCACACACTGTCTCTTGACAAGACATGTCAGACCACACCAAGCCTGGACCACTGCACCTTGGCCAAGCACTCACCCATATCCCCACAACCTCCCACAGCTCCTCTCCAGCATTCAGGAGGCTCCCCAGGATTTACCCATCCCTTTGGGCTGGACAATGGAATGCTCAGGGCATTGAGCCCTCTGCCCCACAGGGAATACTCTGCAGTTTTAGAACACCAGGGACCAACAACACAACCTGGATGCAGCCCCCACAAACCAGTGTCCTTGGCTGGAAAACATGAACACACATCACTAACTCTGTAAGGGATGGCAGCACTGCTGAGAGAAAAGGTGTGGGATGCCCACTCATATGAAGACAGATGATGATTGCAGCCACTGCACTGCAAGTTCCCATTGCACAGCAGATCCCATCAGTGCCATTTAAGTTTCAATGTTCAGATAAAGCTGGACAAAGTACCAGAATACTACTGCCACAGAGAGCATCTGGAAGCTAGACTGGTTTTTGCAAACTCTGCAACCCCCACTGCACGTTCTGCCGAAATGCATCCTGCAGAAGGCAGGCTCTAACTCAGTGTCCTTTCCAGAATACCACCAAATTTTGCCAATCAAGCAAGAGATGGCAAGAGATATTAACCTGGATAGCACATAGCACCACACCATGTACAAATGCTGGAGATCAATGGCAAAAGGATTCAAAACTGTAGAGGCTTTTGAATGAAGATACTTAAACGACTTCTATCTTTACTTACACAGTGAAAGGGTCATGTAACCAGTTACTGGACAAGCAAGTCCAGACCGTGCAAGGCAACATTTGGCAGCAATCTGCCTTTCAGCAAGTCTTCAGCCCTGATACAGAGCACAGAAGACAGACAGACAACATAAAGTCAAGTTCTCTCTCTCTGTCACCTGAGCCTCATCTTTGAAAACAGGGCAGGAAATCCCTTATCCTTAGTAAAAGTTTAGTCATGCTTATTCTTGAAGTAAATCTCTGGATCTCCTCTTTCTGCTTCCTTGGAACTATTCTCCCAGCAAAGAACTCCTTCATCTGCCCTTCTTCTCAGATAAACTTGCACACAGTTGAGAAAAGCTGTTTTTGCAGAGGAATGTGTACCTACACAATGCTCAGGTCTGTATGACTAAACATGCCTCTTTCTCCCTTCTTTTTAAGTTGCTTTAAGTTTAATTATTGTCCCCTTTGATGGTGCCTTGAGAAATCATAATAGAAAAATGAGGCAACTGCCAGAGCAGGAGCTATTTACAACCTTTTGACTTCTCATGTTCAGTCACTTTCTGCTCTCAGACGCACTGTGAAGAACAGTATTTATTAAAGCTCTCACACAAGCATTGTTTGGAAAGAAGTATTTTCAAAGTTTAGGAGGTTTTTTTTCCTCCAAATCTTCTCTAGTCCAAAGTTTCAAAGAAATTTTAATTGCAAAGAAAATCTCAACATTTGCCCTAGGGAAGAGGTTTTACAGCCATAACGGTCTCGCTCTGCAGCAATTCTTATCCAAATATGGAATTTTCATGCCTTGTCTACGTGAATACAATACTTCTAATTTGTCTTTAAAAACAGTCTCGGAGAGGAGGTGGAAGCAGCCATCACAGCATCCCTGTCACAACTTCTGAGACGGACAGAGCTCCTCGTGCTGTGCTGAGAGAGCTCCAGAGCTCAGACCAAGTCTTTAATTTTAGGATCTGGACAGAGAGCTGTATCTGAAAGTCACTCCCTTACAAACACCTTGTATAAAGTCAGAAGTTGCATTCCTAAAAGAGCTGCATCTTTTATGCTCCAGAACCTCCTGAGGAGCCAGGAGTGCTTTTGTGCAGTGGGGCAGAGAACCCTCACCAGCCTCCGCTGCCAGATCTGCACTTGTGGCACAGCCCAAAGACACACAGGGAGCACCACCACTCCCCCTCCTGCCTCCTCCTGCCACTTCTTAGGGCCCTGAACACCAGCAAAAGTGATAAGAAAGAAAAGGAATGAACCCAAAACAGGACAGGTGGAATCAAAGCTGATGGCCCAGACAAGGAGCCATTTGGATAGGAATTAAAGGACAAAGTAAAATAAAAAAGCACAAAATAGAATTCTTCCGCTTTGACAAATGTAGAGGGAATTGGGTTCTTTTAAGCCAATGTTTGGCAGATGCATGAATTATTTATCATTCAATATTGTGTGATTAAATGGGAAATTGAAGATGTTCATAGCTCTGTCTGCAACTTTCTAGCTCTTGTGAAAGACTCCCCAAATTCCTACACAGAATAACAAGTGGGTATTATACTGAGTCAGAAAGGTTCAAAGAAACCTCCTTCAATTTGCTTCTCAAGGTTCAAGGTCACGTTCAGACTCAGTCCTCTGGTGAAATAAATACTATGGCAGGCACACATCACTTTCTGGAAGGTCTCTTGCTGCTGCTCACTCTTCTTCCCTATACATCTTAATCCTCTTAGCAATTTTGTCCTTGGAAATCCCTCAGTCTTCATGACAGGAGATCTGCAACCCCTCTTTACAGAAGGCATGAGACTGAGGAAGTCCCTTCCCCTGACGGCACAGTGTCATTTTGAGACTAAGACCAGGCCCCCACAGGATCCCCCACAATGAAGCTGAGAGGTTGTGAGGAAGGACAAGAGAGCAGCAAAAAACCAGGACAAGACCTGGGGGGCTGCACCCGCAGCTTTCACAGTTTTCTGCAGTGTAACAAGATCACTTGGGTTGAGAACAGCCCAGATTAGGAGCCTGTACCAACTTTCTACTGCAGATATCTCTTCAGGTGCCTTTGGTCCAAGCTAAGCAGCTTCCTCAGCACCTCAGGACAAGCCTGCAGCAATAAACAGCTGTTAGAAAGGTGGAAGAATGAGTGTAATTAGTCTCCTTAATGCCAATTTCAGCCTGATCTCTCACACTTAAGAAAACTGTTACAACGATTTTCTTTTTTTCAGAGGAGCTCATTAAATAAAAATTAGAAACAAGATAGTATAATGGGTTAGAAAATTGTTTCTGCACCATCCTGCTAAAATCCAACACTGCCCTGCCTTACAGATAGACTTTTCTGGTTTGGAAGAAGATGCTCCAAACCTTCCTGCTCTCCAGGAATTCCTAAGCACCAGGAAGAAAAGAAAAAATCTGGGGACCACAGGAATTTAGGAACCTGAAGCAGAATGGTGCACAGCCTCATCCCCCAAAGAGGAACCAAACATGCTTTGCTAAGATGCAGCACCATGCAGAACACTCCACCACAGCTGGCAGAAGTCCCTGGCAGCTGAGCCTCCAACACAGGTAGTACCTTTTGGCCAAGTCCGTTTGAAAGTCAATGTCTCCAAGAGGAGCACAGCAAGGAGAGGGGCTGCCCAGATGATCAGAGCTCTCCTTCATCCCTTCCTGGGACCCTGAGGCTGCACAAACAGGGCAGCAGTGAGCAGTGTTCTTGAGAACAAGTACCAGAGCATTGCAGCCCCACAGGAACCTCTGGATGTCACCCTGGCAGACGCTCATTCAAAGCAAAGCCCATCTCCCCCCTTATATAGAGCTACCAGGAGAGGCCAGAGCCTCTTGCTGGGCCAGGGACCTCTACACCCTGGAGCAGATGTGCCAGGAATCCTCAGAGCACAGTGTTTGCCCACGAGCTGCAGATAACAGCCTTCTGCAAAAATAAAGGACTGACCTCCTTGTAAGCAACTTGCAGACAACAGCAACAGGCTAAATTTTGCATTCAACCATTAATGATTGATGCATTATTTATTTGGAATCATTTGCTTCATTCTACTAATCACATCACCACTACCAGCTCCTGACAATGAACAGTGCTTACAGTCATGTCCCAGGAGTCAGTCTCTGCCCAGAGCAGCTCAAACCACAGCTCAGCGGCCTCAGGGTTATTTCACCTCCCCAGGAAAACATCCAGGCTTTGCCAAAAGCTGCTCACTGCCCTGCAGACACCACAAGCCACATACCCTCTGTTGGCCATCATCTGGCACTCCTGCACACTGCCCCATGTGCAGAGGGAGCAGCTGAAACCACCTCGTGCCCAGCAAGGGCTCACTTGCAGTCAGAAGAAACTGGCACCACACTCACACTTCCCCTGCCCTGAGCCCTTTTTGCACTTTGAGCCCAGCCTCCTGCCATGGTTTAACTGCAGAACAAGGTAACCACTATGAGTTTCTATAAACGTTCAGTGCCAAATTCACATGTCAATGGCCCAACTATGGTCCCACCAAGAAGCCCCTCCTTGCAAGGGCAAATAACCCCATAAAGAAAACCCACATGGAAACCAGACACCTCCAGAACAGAGCAGCCCTTTGTCCCCTCTGCGCCACAGCCCAGAACATCCCAATTGTGTCCCCCCAGGCACTCCTGTGCCACCACTTTGCAGGAAAAACCCACACAGCAGAGGGCACAGACACCTTTCCCCAGAGGAACCAGTCCTTTGGGAATGGACCAAGTCAGGACAGGAGCTCTGGAGACAGGGACAGAGAGACCACACGTCCCAGGTCACTTGCATGCAACTGAAGAAGCATTTTAGCATCCAGTCTGGTAGAATCAAATTTTTATATCCTTCCATGCCCGCTAAATTCTGTTCACAAAGACCAAGGAAAAAAAAGGAAGGAAAATCCTTAGTAAATGCTGGAAGAGCAGGGAGCTCACACCAGCTCCCAGCCCAGCGTAGCTCAGGGATTATCTAGGCAATAGTTTATTTTTCTCTCCAGTATCATTTTCCCAGCTTGATCTCTACTGTCGCAGTATGATGGTTTCACCCCATTAGCCTTGCTTAAAAAAGTGATCCCAGGACTGTGAGTGTTATTGCCCACATAAATCAGGAGGCTTTGAATATGGAGCACCTTTAAATAAACAGCTGATGGAAGTGAAGTTCCGGGATCATTATTAATAGCTTTTCATTTCTGTGTCCGCTGTGCTGTGACATTCTTTCCCAGCAGAAAGCCTCCGCTTCCTATCCCCAGTACATCTGATCCCTTGAGTCCTCCAGTCAGAATGAATGACTGTACCTTTGTGTTAATTGCATCGCCCGTTCCACAAACTGAATACTAATATTAACTAGCAAGAGGAGGAGAGTTTGCAGACCAGCAGTGATGGGACAGTTTAGAGAGAGACACACCAGTCCCACTGCCTTTTCCAGGGCTGGTCCTTCCTGTTTCCCTCGAGGAAGGGCAGATCCTGGATCTTCCAACACACACCAGTAAATATGGCAACAGGTGACAAGGTCCTGTTCCATTTCTGTCCTGTCTGAAGTGCCTTGTACTGTACTGACAGACACCAGTTTTCTCTGCTCTGACAGCAGTATTACACCTCTCACAACCCCCCTGTAAGCAGAATGATGCCACTCCCCACATTCCAATCAGCTTCAGGATGAGTCCAAAGCAATACACGCCCTTGGAAAAACAGGCCCCACAGAGCAGCCCCAACAGAACTTACAGGTACTGTTCAAAACTCTCACCTGGCCAGATCCAGTTTTTCTCCAACATGACTTGCCCAGGGAGAAATCATTCTCCTCCTCCACCTTCAGCTATCAGGGATTCCCCAGAGCACTGCAGGAAGGTGCACAGCAACAAGGGGCAGACCTAAGGGCAGCAACAGCTAACATCACCACTTCCCTCTTGCAGGGAGGTGAGCCTTGGACAGGACCAGACATCTCACAAAGTGGGGCCTTGGCCACCTGCTCTGGGAACCCCTGGCTTTGGTCCCTGCTGCCAGGACTGACACACAGGTGCTCCCAGGTGGAATTCTCAAAATCTTCACGTGCAGGACCCAGAGCTGCTAACCCTAATGCATCTGTAAATGACATCTCCCCCCAGGTCTGCAGCTCAGAAGAGAGACCAAATTTCTCCTCAGAAAGTGTACTCAGGCTGTCTGAGGCACTTTGCCCAAAGAAAGGAGATGATCCTGTTGACAGCCAGCTCCAACAAAGTGACCAATGTAAGTGCTGGCAAAAAGGCTCCACAGTGGTCCACAGTGCCCAGGAAAAGGCTGGCACAGGTGTTACAGCCCCTCTGCTTTTACTGCAGAGACAAAAACAGAGGGTCCTGCTGCTACAGCCCATCCCCATCTCCTTCTACTCTTCTTAAGTCATGATGCTGCCTACAGGTCATGCTGCTCAAAGAGAAGTCACAGGGGAAGCAAATATCCCAAAACAGCCTGTTGCCGTTTGTAGGGACAGACTTTGCAACACACATTTGCTGTATATAAACTCAAAGGGCTGCAAAGAGCAGCAAACCACAGGAACAGGTGATGGCTTTTGATTTTACTGCTTGCTCTTTTCCCAAATCCACCTCTCAGCAAGGAGATTGGGGACACAGGCATAAATAACAGAAGGTTCACCTATGAGAGAGCTGAAGTGGAAGCATCTGGAGTGTGGCTGAACAAGGCTGAAAGAGACCACTACACACAGGATGTACATTCCTTGGAGGACTTTAGGAGGGACAAAAAGTGTTGAATATGTCTCCTGATTTCAGAGCTTTTTGCTATCTATGGTTTGAATCGTGATGGACTAGCACAGCAGAGATACATCCTTATGACAAGTCAGTGGGTCTCTGAATACGATTCTGCAAGCCAGACACCAGTACCAGCCTTCCCTCTGCAAGAAACTCTGACCACCTTGTCAAGTGAAGAAAAAGATTTGATTCCTCCTCCACCACCCCCCCAGTGCTGTATTTGCAGGCTGTGAACCAGCATCCAGCAGCCACACAGAGCCTCCAAGTACAGGAAATATAGTGGGTATCACATATGCAAAGCTCAGCGCATCACTAGAAACACTGCTTTCCAACCACCAGACTTCAGCATCCCATTGAAGCATCACCTCTCAGCAGAGGCCAAATGTGCAAATTGCAGTTGAAAGGGAGAACATTTCTGAAAGCTCGAAGCACGTGAACACAGCAGACTGGAACAGAATCTGCAAGTAGCTTCACTTTAATGTCACTACCAAACCAACAGCACAATGAGGAAGGGACAGACTGGGAGCCCTGGGAACAACCACTCTACTCAGCACAACTGATAAAGGGAGATTAATCATTCAGTTCCTCCATCAGGCACAGGGGTTGAGGGCTTTGGTGTAAAACTCCATCAAACAAGACCAGCGTCTTCACTTCTGACATTCCTGGATGGACACAGGACACAGCGTGAGGTTTTGTAGAGGCCTGATTTCACAATCCAGACCTTTGCCTCTGACACTCCTGGAAAAAAGTGAGACTGTGAGAATCTTCTCAACCCAGCATGCAGGCTTTGAAGGATCCTTCCTCATGTATCTGCACAAAGCAGGGACCTTGGGGCCTTGTATGCAGGTTCTAATGTTATTATTATCAAAGGAATAAAGAGGGCCATGGTGAAGTAAGAGGCAGCAAAGCAGCCCAGGCAACAAAGGGAGGAAAGAAAGAGAGAGATTACAGTAGCAACAGGGACGACAGAAAAGCAAATGGACAAAGTGCATGAGAAAGAATGGAGAGGAGATATACATACACGTGAGCAAGCAGGATTGTGCTGGAACACGTGAGAGTGTGAGCGTGCAGGAGAGGGCACAGACACTCACACAGGCAGGTGCAGCCATTTGCAGCTCCGAGTCCTCCTGCCCCACCCCAGCCTGGCACTGCTTCAGCGAGGGATCTCCCTGAGAACGCCCAGGGCACACAGAGGACTCCCCTGACCCAACCCTCTCCATTCAGTACAGCAGCTACTCTGACAGTGAAAGATCCTCACAACTAAAGAAACAGATAGATGCTGGCTCTGGGCAGCCCCCACCCTTCCCAAAGCAGTTCTGTGCTTGAAAGAAGGAGAACCGGCACGACACACAGACAGAACACCGACAGACACAGCCACTTCTGTATGGTCTTCTCCAGCCTTGTCACCTTCACACACGTTGGCCCTTTGCATCCTGCTCTGTCACTACACTGCAGACCCTTGATTGCACTCCCTTTGTCCTCTGGGCTGCCTCACTTCTCCCTTCACGCACCTTTATAGGTCCTTTGATGACAGTCATTTAGAACTCATTTACACGGCCCCAAGTCCCCAGTCCAGAGCCCACCATGCCCAATCCATGCAGTCACTTGCAAATGTGCTGCAATCCCAAAGTGCACATGTACCCCCTGTGCTGCCACACCGATCTCCAGGCCCCCCATGCTCCACATGGACACTGGACTGTGTCAAATCAGGACTGCAGTGCAGACAAAACGTTTTCTTTTGTGTCCTCCTCTCCAAACCACCACCTATCTCAGGCTGCTGGGCTGGCAGCAACCTCAGGGAGAGTTTGGGCATCCAAAGACAAGCAGTGTCCAGCCAAGAAGCCATTCTAGCCCTCCTGGGTCTCTGAGTTGTACATGTCTTGCCCCTCACCTCTCCCATCACACCTCACAGTGGCATGACACCAAAGCTCACACCTTGAACACACAGTCATTGTGATTCCAAAACAGAAAAACAAGACACAGCTGCCCTGAGCAGGGCTGATTACAAACCTTTGAGAGGTTCAGGACCAAGCCAGACACAAGCACTGCATCTGGGCAGTCCTTGGGCCCCCATGGTGGAGGACACCAAGAGCACTCACTCATGAAACAGCTTTTTACATCTTGGTACAGAGGCACAGACAGACCTCACACACAAAAACATATAAAACATAAAAAGTTATCAAAGACTCCAGGCATTGTCTAGAGGAGGACAAAGAAAAAAACCCCAACTATTTCTATATATACTTGGGAAGCACCAGAAAGCACAGTGATGGACTAGATATAAAAAAGATAGAGATGAGTCTCAGTCCCAGCCTTTGATCTCTCACAAGGGAAATGCATGTGCTGCCTTCTGGAAACCAGGACCAGACATTGTCCTACCTCTGCCTAAGCCCAGCTCAGCTGCAGTTTAAAGAAAAGGCCTTCCAGCCTGGTGCTTCACAGTCCCTCCCTCTCGTTTCTATTTCACAGCAGCTTTTCACAACCCTGACTGTGCTTACTATAAGCAATACAAGCTCAGCTGCAGAATCTTCTCCTTCTGGGACAGCCTAAGGTATGGAAAACGCCTCCCTAGAAGCACCACACTTGATTGGAGCCTGTGGCCAGGGACTGAAGCGACATGCTGAGCAGCAGTCACAGGTCACACCCTGTCCTGCTGGCTCCAGCACTCTGAAGGACTGAGGATAATTTACACCAGCTGAGTGAGCAGCTCACCACTGACACATAGTCCTGCTTACCAAGGCTTGCTTTCCAGCACTCTGTTGATGCTCCAGCTTCTCCCAACACACACCTTCCCTGGCAGCACCCCAGGCAGTGCCATGCCTCTGTCCTGGTCACCCTGAGTGTGCCGTGGCCATCAGATCCACAGGACAGCGGCCCCATCTCCTGCTGCCCAAGCCTGACAAGGACTCTTTGCCAAGGCATCTGCCTCAGTATGAGCACCAAAAGGTGTTTAACTGTCCTGGACTGGGTATGGCTGGGAGGGAGTTAATTAGCTGCGCTTGGTGCAGAGTTTTAGGTTTGTGACGAAAACAAAACTGGTAACACACTGATGTTTTAGCTACTGCCAAATGGTGTTTGCAGTGTCAAAGCCTTCTCTGCTTCTCACATGTCCCCCAGTAAACAGACTGGGGGTGCACAAGAGTTTGGGAGCAGGTTACCCAGATCCACCACAAAGCTACCCTGTCCCATCTAACATCATGCTCAGCAATAAAAAGGGAGAGGAAGGATCTTGGGGTAGTTTGCCACCCTTAGCTCAGGAACTCCTGGACACCAGTCTACGCAAAGAAGGCAGTGAGTATTTGCCTTTGCATCCCGTGCTTTCTTTCTCTCTTCTTCCACTTTCACTTATTAAGCCATTTTTATCTCAACCCACACGTTTTCTTGCTTTTACTTTTCCTTTCCTCTTCCCATGACCCACTTGGGAATGAGGGAGTGAGTACTTGGCTGTGTGGGGCCTAGCTGCTTACCAAGGCTATCCCTCAACAGCCCCAAAACACTTGGCAGCACCAGTACAGGCCACGTTCACAGCCAGAGCAGAGGAAATCACACTGAACCCTTCCAAATGCATTAACCAGAAAGCAGCAGCCGTGGCAGAGTGAGAAGCTGCCATTCCCCTTGTACAACGCTTCGAGCCTCTCAGTCCTGTGATGTGAGCTCACATCTCCAGTTCTGGAGCAGCCAAGCACCACCTCACTTCCCATCTAATCCACCAAAATACATTAGCACTCCAGGTGCAAAACCAATTAAAGCCTCAACTGATGGTTCCAGCGTCCTCCCCAGCCAGACACGAGTCTCTCATTGCACAAAAACGTAAGCAGCTCTTTCAGAGAAAAATCCATAAATGCTCACCTGTGGTGGCTACTCCAGCTGGGGAAGGTTCAGTGCCTGCATTCACTCCATACATCCATGGCTTTGTGGTACCAAGGACAGGAGCATGATCCCCTGTCAGCACAACACTCAGTCCTCTAGGCAGGACTTCACAGCTCCAGCTCAAAAGCTCCTGTCTGCCTTCACTGATCCATTGGCAACTCCTGGGCAAGGCAAGGCCATGTCTTCATCTGCAGGGTCAGCCACAGCCCCAGTCACTCGTGCCATGGGGACTCAGAGGGGCAATCCTTTGCACACCTGGGGCTTGTCCCCTGCCCTCACACCCAGCTGGCCAGGACACTGGGATCAGCCTCTGCCACACCTGCCACAGAACCTGCCCCTGTCTTGCATGGCCACGAGAACCTGGGCCAGACCAAACCCACCCAAGGGCTCACCAGAGAGATGAACCTGGGCAACAAAGCAGAAAAGAGGGATTTGAGAAAGACACAGTCACTTCTCAGCCCCAGCGAGACGAGCAGAGAGCCATTGCCCAATGGAGGATCCTAATTCTCAGCTCAACTCTCGCAGCACCTTTCGGATTAATTGGTTAATTGGCACGGCGGGCTGTGCACAGGAAAGTAGGAAGGATGGCTCCCTCTGCCGGCACCGGCCCGAGGAGGAGCCCCCCGCCCGCCCTCCATCCCCCCGGCCCGGGCGCGGCTCACCTGGCACCGCCAGCACATCCCACAGCTGCCAGGGAAGAATTCCCATCTCCTGCGGCGCAGCTGAGGATGCCCAGTGAACGGGGTGCCCTGCCTTGGGACAGTATTACTGCAGCAGGAGTTATTTTGGAAAAAATACCGTGCCACTGGGAACCAGCCCGGGAGGGCTGTTGCAAACGGGTGTTCAGCTGACTTTTCAAAGTTTAAACAGGGATGTAATTTCTTAAGGACACTGCTGATGCTCAGCTATTCCTACCTGCCATCAAAAGGTTTAGCTGTATTTTATAAGTGGGAAGGCAGCCAAGCTCAGAAAGCTGGTGAAGTCCAGCTCTCAAAGCAACTCCCTCCCTCACCTGTCCGTCCTCGACCTTCCAGACTCCAGCGGCAGAGGAAACAATTCCCTCTCCCACACAGGCACAACGCTGTCACCAACAGCCACATGCCTAGTTAAGGCCAGAACAATAGCAAAGAAAGCACATTTTCACACAGCTAAAAATACTGAACAGTGAAAACACATAAAGATCCAGGGGTAACTCTGGAGTTTGGTAGGGGCAGAGGGGGGACAAAACAGTGTTCTGTCCCAGGTTAGCAAGATGATTTGCTCACTGTTAGTATGTGCACAACTCAGACTGATTCCGTCTAGAGAGGGTGATGAGGACAGGAGGAGGTGCTCAGAGCTTAGGAGCCACTTTTAATGACAAGGATTATTGGAGAAACAGCATTTTGGGGATTTGGGATTCTGGGAAGCAGCTGCAGTAGGAGCAGAGGGAGATAATCCCAGTGTGACAGACAGAGACGCAAGGAAGCAGGACTGGAGAAGGGAGTGCAGCATCCCCAGGCACACACAGAAGTTACTATCTGGCACAAGGGAACATCCATTCCAGAGCAGGAGGCTGCCAGAACAAGGGCCTGGCCCACAGCTTCCAGCTCTCTTCCCTCCTGGGATGGCCAGGCCAGTATGGTTTCTCTGAACCAGCCAAACCTTTATCTGTCCTTGCTGACTCTGGCCAACAGTGGAGCCTCAGAGCCAGAGGCTCCATCTCCCCACAGGCTCCCATCAAGATGATCAGGCTCCCCGGCCAGTGCCCTGTGAGCAAACAGCCAGCCAGGGCAGCAGAGGGGCATCAAGGGAACAGAGCCAGGCCAGGGCCAAGGGGACACACACCCCAGGTGTGTGCCCACTCTCAGGGGGCATGGGGCCCTTCCTAGGCTGGGGTCTGCCTGCACACAGCTCTCAAGTGCCAGAGCACAGGGAAGGGCAGCAGTGCTCAAGAAGGAGTCCAGAGACAGAAGGGTGTCACCTGCAGAAGCTGTGCTCAGTCAGGCACTGCTGTGCACAGCCCTGGGGATGAAGCTGCCCCAAGCCTGTGGCTGCAGCACCCAGGAGGGGCTGTTTGCTGTACAGAACTGGACAGCCCATCTGTGGGAACGAGCTCCTTCCTGCCAGGCCAGTGTTGTGACCACATCACACCCTCCTGCTCTGATTCTGTTTTGCCATCAAAGCCTCAGGGAAGTGCCAGCTTACCAAAGCAGTGTTCAGATCCTGTGCTTGGTCCTACAGCTGCTGTTCCCAAATATCTCACTCACAGCCTTGGTCTGCAGGGTGAACATCACTACCTGTACCCACAGTCACACATGGGCTCCTGCCAAAAGGCATGCAGGGCTTTCAAGGCTCCATTTATTGCCCAAGATGTTTCTATGGCGACTACCTTCACATCCCATCGTTGGCTGTGGAAAGCTGGCCATCAGCACCTTCAGGTGAGTTGAGGGCCTCAAGCTTCAAGTCACCTGCAGTTGTTAATGCCACTGTCTACAGCCAACCAGGAAGAGATTAACAAAACCTCACCTGAAGAGGCAATAGTAAGCAAGGCAGTGTCAAAGGGGAGTAAGCCCATGTCTCCTTTCCCTTGGTGTTCCCTCAAGTACTATAGCAAGGAAGAGCAACAAAGAGGGGCAGGGGGTGTCTGCAAAAGGGTATTGGACAAACAATCCTGCTTTCATGACTCCCTGAAGGATTTCCCAATCAGCAAAACTCACAGAACTGCCACAACCAAAGCACAGGAGCCCTTCAGCCCATGCAGTGACTGGCCCTGACACACCACTGCCCTAGCCAGAGTCAGGATGCTCCCAGCTCTGCTCCTATGGGGCACCTCACTAAATGCTCCTAGAGGGCAGCCACAAATCCGTGGGTGCTTCTGAGAAGCACCAGGCTCAGCCATCACCTCTATCACAGCCACGGCTTCCATCATGAGCCAGGCAGGGCCAAATTCAGCACACATGACAGCAGTGACAGTGTGAGACGAGCAAGGTGGCTTTGTCTGGGGAGCAGACCCTGCCCACAACAGTGTGATAGCAGCGTTAACAGGCACTTAGCCCAGAGCCTCACCCCTGAGGGGTGTGAGCTAAGCCATGGCACTCCCACAAGAGATCCAAAATCAGGAAGTGCAGCACTGAGTAGAGTCAAAACTGAATGAGTTCTGTTGGGATTTTTTCCTCCAGGCTCATGGATGGCACTGCCAGAGGGGCAAGGCAGTGAGTAAAAGCAGGACAGCAGAAGAGGGCACAGCTGGCAGAGAGGAGGCAAGTGCAGATTTCCCAGACAAGGGCAGGAGGGCAGGACTGGGAACACAGAAGTGCTGCCCTTCCTGCAATGAGTATTGCAACCTTGTCATGCGTTTAGTGAGCTGTCCTGAGATGGGGCATGCAGCAGAAAGGAGACACTTTCTGAAAAGGACCTTGATTTTCATCTTGTAGGTGCAGCAGCAATGAATGATCCAATCAAACCTGGCCCTTCGGCTGGAGCAGATGGAGCAGCTTTGGGCTGGCTGCCTCTCCTATGCCCAAGGGGACAACTACACCTGCTTTCAAGAAGAAAAATACAGGAGCCTCAGCTTAGCAGGGTCTGTCCCCCAGCTTTTATGCAAAGATGCCATCTAGGACACTGGTGTGCACCCTCACCACCACGGAGGCTGGGTCAGCACAGTGTGGAAGTAGTTGAGGGAGCACTTGGAAACCCATTTGAAGACAAAAGCCATGCCCAGCCACTGGGCACAGGCACCCCCAGACAAGCCAAATGCTGTCAACAGCCTCTCCTTGTGCTCCCACCTCCCAGCAGAGTCCTGTACCCCATTTGCTGTACATGCACCAGGAAACATCAGCAGCTAAGGGAGCTCTGAGGCTGCCATGGCCCCACACCCAGCTGCCTGCTACTGCCTGCTCTGCTCCACAGTGTCCCACAGGCCCTCAAAAGAAGGTGCTGTAATGCTGTCAAAGAGCTGAGACATCCATTTGCAAAAATTCCAAACACTCTGCAAGAGGATCTGAGGAACAGCATCACCCAGAAAATCCATGGTTAGACCTAGACCCTCTGCAGGTACCCCAGCCTGCCCTGTGGGATAATGAAAGGCAGACACTGCTGGAGAAAGATCCAGTTTTGCTACCCAGACATTGTCTTGCAGAATCAGTACAAAAATGCCATCCAACAACCATTCCCCAACAGGATAAAACAGAACTCCCTTCTTCCTGCCACAGCACAAAGGACTGTAAAAAGAAAGAAAAATGCAAGAGATACAGAGCCAGGCTAAAGTAAAGTCTGGACTAGTCTTGGAAACCAGAGTTGTTGCAAAGGATAAAATTGAAAATTACTGTAATGTGCTGTGTTCCTTTTATGGACTTTGCAAATAATAGAAAGTGATGACTAAATGAAAAAGAAACTGTGAACTAACTGGGAGGATGGGTCTCTGCAGTGGCTGCCAGCAGGAGGAGAGGGCCCCGTGCCTGAGCCCTCGACAGCCCTCCAGAGCAGAAACTAACCCACAAACTGGACACAACTGCAGAGAGAGATGTCCCACAGAGCTGAGCAGGTAGTACACACCCAGCTTATATTGGGTGAATAGCTGAGCCCAAGTCCAACTCCATACTCCAAGTCTGCAGCAATTTGCTGCCCAAATTCAGCCACAAAGACTTGGCTTTTCTGCTGGGGTAGAGGGGGGACTTCACAAGTAACACAGCTCACAGGGATAAGCAGGCATGAGCCCTGAGAATGCTGGAATGGCCAAGCCGAAGGACAGAGCTCTGTGCCCTCACCTGCAGCCCAGGGCAGCCACACACACACCCCTGAGAGCAAAGGGACAGAGGGGACCCTGCTCACCATGGAGCAAAGAGCACATGGGTGCTGAGGGCACGGGCAGTACATTCCCAGAGCAACAAACAGTCTGAGGCTAAGCTGGTGACATCCCTCCCATCGGGCACCCCTTCCACAAAGAAACACCATGGGGTAAACTGTTGGTAGAGACAAAAGAGATCCTGAGAACAGCAAGGAGCTGTACACCGTGCCCACCTACAACCTCGGGCAAGGAATCTGGCTGGGATTCACACCCACCTCATCTTTACATGTAATTTTTCAAGAAAGCAGATCACTCAAAATGGCCTGTGCCTCGGGATATGCATGGACTTATCTGCAGAGAAGTGTCATTGCTTGTAAACCCAAACACAGTTGCATAACCACATGGTTAAAAGATAACACAAATTCATACATGGCTGTATCCTTATGCATGAATACTCTTTAGCGACATGATGTCGGAAGAACCCAAGTGTCACCACACAGTTTCTTCTTCAAACTGTTTTCCTTTACTTTTAAAATATAAAACCTAATTATTTGAAAAAATATGTAATTGTACTTTAAAGGAAAAACAGTGGATTAAATCCCACCTGAAGTCCAGTCTTGTTCCCAAGCTTTCATGAACCATCTAATCCTTCTAGTGAAATAAAGTCAGTGGGTTGAAAAAGGGGCTTCAAATAAACAAATATTCCCTCAGCAATATTTGTAGCCAAATTTTCCTGCTATGGGATAGTGACTACGAGCACAAAAGTAAAATTTGCTACAAGAAAAGTCTTCCTAGCTCAATATTATCTTTAATGTGCAAAAAAACCTCCAAGAGCTGACCAGACAATATAAACAACAAACAGTAAACTGAGACCCTTTTCTCATAATCCTTACACACAGGAAAGAACTATGAATTCTTCAAACATGACATTGCATTTAAATCATGAAAATATATTTTTTTTATAGAGCTAGGAAGAATAGGATTTTAACTGTTATTTTTAACCCAAATACAACCTTTTCTTTCTTTTTTTTTTTTTCTGGAGGCCTGCTAGCTTCTTTTGAAAAAGAGTTTTAAAACTGACCTTGTTCCAGTAGCCACTTCTCTGTCATAGGTATGAAATCACCATATCACATTATAAAGTGTCAATGCACCAAAAAGCAAAGGGCATTTTTTCTTTTTTTGGCAGGAACAAAACCGGCTTTTTTACCTATGAAACACCACATACTTTTTCTTTCATAAGCCCACCAATTTCAGCGCCGTGTTATTCAGCAACCGGCATTTCATACAGAGACCAAACCTCACTTGATCTGACCCTCACCTCACTAGAGCAAAGACATACCTGAGACAAAAGTCAGCACAGAATCTGGGCCAGCTTATTCAGATTTCAGTGGGCTCTACTCTGTGCTACTCTCTCACAGTACTGTCAACATTTCAGGGAATTCATCAATGAGCAGCACAACCACCTTTTGGCCTTGAACACAAACAAACACAGCACCAGCACAGAGCAACCGTTTCAGACTCAAAGCCAGGGAAACAATTTATTTTCAGCATTTGAAAACTGATGTACCAGGACAATGATCTCCAACCCTGATAATTTTTTGCTGCAAATACTCCTTACCCAGTGCTCTTAAAAGAAGCGGAGAGCATCCATCAGCCTCATAGGGAAAACCTGGCAAAGCCCAGGTTCTGAGCTGGGCATGCAATGTATGAGTACAGACTGCAGGCTTCAGCCATGCTCTGTGCATTGGGTACTCTGAAGAGACAGAAACAGGTCCCAAAGAAACAGTCCAGAGCTGAGATTTCCTCAGTGGTATGCAAGACTATGTTGCAACACACGGCATCTTAACAGCTCAAGTACCAACCTCGGAGCAGGGACAGAGAGGCACATCCCCCCGTTTATTTCCTCAGGCCATGCAAGCAGGGTTTGGAGAACCAGAGCTCTGGCGGAGCCACCCATCCTTCATAGCCCTCTCAGGTCCAAAGGCTTCCCTGAGGTGCACTGCACTGTCTTACGAAGTTATGCCTGAACTCCTGAGCCTGCCCCTCCTTGCCTCTGTCTACACCATCACCCCTGTAACTGGTCCTGTTCATGCATAAAACGAGCTTAGATGAGAAGACAGGGCAGATTCCCCCAGACTGTGCAGGATGTTAAAACTGTCAGAAATCAAATAAAAATAAAGAAGCATCAACTGCATCCCTCCATTCGCAGAGCAGTGCCCGCAGGATCCCAGGTGCCACAGGGTGGGTTCCCCGGCTGCCCGGTGAGAGGCACCTGGCGTGGCAGCACTGGGCCAGGGAGCAGATGCGGCTGCAGCTCTCGCTCCCAGAAGGCCTGTGCACAGCCACTTGGGAACCACATTTTAAATGAGGAAAGTGCTAGTTTTAGAACAGTTATTTTTAGTTTGTTGTTAGAAAAAAAAAATGTGGCTCTGTGAAGAGAGATGTTACCCGGCCGGCTCTAAGGGCTCCCGCTGGGTTCCTCAGGCACAGCAGCCACCCATCCACACGAGCCCAAAGCAAATTCCGTGCGGAATGGGCACGGAGCCTCTGGTCTCAGCGAGAGAAATGGGGAGACGGCTCTTGGGTAGGAAGGAGCCCGAAGAGGAGGTTTTAAGGTACCACCGGTTAAAAAAGGAGCTGCAGCTCTTCAGGCGCCGGACTGTTTTAATTGGAAGGTGTGCTCGGAGCCGCCGCTGGCGGGGCCGCGCCGGAG
>VWZU01013054.1:7589-28276 GCA_013397095.1 Sterrhoptilus dennistouni
AAAAAAAAAAAAAAACCTTTGTAAAATGCAATGTGCAAACACAAATGAACAGCAATTCCATAAGTGTCCTACCTTCAGTTAAGTATGACAATATAACCACAATAAAATCATTTCTGAGACAAAAATTCATATTTGACAAAGCAAAATAAGGACAAGGAAATAAAAGCCACTGACATCTTCAGATGAGAAAATATTTGCAATTTTGGAAAACTTCAGATAAAAGCAACAAATTTATGTTATTCATTACATTGCACAAGACCCCTGGATGCCAAGCACATTTAAAAATAATATTATACAGTGTGTTGAAAGTGCTGCATGAAAGTTAATGGCCATGGACATCAATTCTGCAACTGTCCAACACAGCCTTGCAACCTCTGCTTTTGTGTAGAAATGTGGTAATACAGGAGATTCTGTACAAAACTTACCTGCCATAAGATATGCATTACATGAATCCTGTAGCTTTAGAAATGAAATCTGGGGGACAAATTCTGGTTTAATTTACTGACTTCACAATTATTCGATTAAAAATAGTTGCATTTTTAAAAGGCTTGGGATGTTGTATGTGCTAACATCAGTAATTCTTTTTTTATTTGCAACTAGAGAGGAAAACAACCCCCATCATTGCAAACTGAAGTGTTTTGCCTAACTTAAGCTGGAGGGTGGTAGAGAGAGAATAAATAAGTGGACAAAACTCCCAGCCAAGTGACAAACAGAAGAAGAAAAACACAGTCTCTGGTGAAGTACAGCTTCATCTCCTCTCTGTAGTAACCTGGTACAATCTATGGCAGAGCTGGAAAAGATACAGGAGTGTCTGCTGTGCTCCCAGAAGGGAGAGGAGCAGAAATGGAATAATTTCTCCTACAAGTGAAAGGACAGTGAGTACTGAGCTCAAGTTACACCTACACAAGCAATTGTGCACAGCCCACTGTGCTCAGCAGGAGCGGCTGTGCCTCGCTCTGAGACATGAGAGCTGAGGGAACATTTGGGATTAGAACCCAGCAGGGGATCATCGTGACAAAGCCACTGCCACCACAACTCCTCGAGAGCCCAGCTCGATCAGCTCCAGGCTGATCTAGATTTTCCCCAGCTCTCTTTTCCAGTTCTTCTGGATAGACTGTCTTGCTTTTGAGTACAGATGGTTGGAATTAAAGTAGTTATGGCAGTTCATTAACATTTTGGGGGTGGCTGCTTTCAGTCTGTCCTTTCTGTCTGGACTCTGCCCTTTGCCAAGCAGGGATCTGTTCCTCACCAACTCAACAAACTTCCCAAGCGGTCACTGCCAGGATTTGCTGTAGCATTGCTCAATTACATCCCCCTGGCCCTGACTGGGAGCTGCAGCACAGAAACAGCCCTTGGAAACCACACAAATAGCTGTGATCTTCTAAAGTTTTGTCAAAGTCCTTGTGCAAAACAGCTTCAGCAACTGGTACTGCAGTTTATAATGTAATTATAATGTGGTAATGCATTAGGGTATGATATAGAATGAGATAGATGGAGATTACAGAATCATGGATTCTGTCTGGGTTGGAAGGGACCTTCAAGATCATCTCCTGTCAAACCCTGCAACCCAGGGACACTTTCCACTATCCCAGGTTGCTCCAAGCCCCAACCTGGCCTTGGACACTTCCAGAAATCCGTGGGCAGCCACAGTTTCTCCAAGAAATCCATTACAGGACCTCCTCACCCTCACAGGGAAGAACTTTTCCTTAATATCCAGTCTAAACCTACTGTCCTTCAGCTTAGAGCCATTCCCCCTTGTCCTGTCACTCCAGATCCTTGTCCAAAGCCCTGGTCAGGCTCTCTGTAGCTCCTCTAGGTACTGAAATGTACTCTAAGGAAGTTTTAATCTTAAAAGAACCATCTTACTTCTACTTCAAATAATTGCTTAGTGCACATTCAGACCAAACTGGCCTCTGTGACCAAATACTGCTGGCAACCCAAATCAGGGTTAAAATATGTGTCTCCATGCATTTCATTGGATGGTTTTGTGCAACACAATCATGACCAGCTTTCCACCAGTCATTTTTCCCTGGAAGAGGAGCTGTATCTTCAGTATCCAAAATGTGTTATGAGTGGGGAAACTACAAATGTTTTGTTATGGCACCCTGAAAAACACACAGGCATTGGATCATGTTTTTTCTTAAAAAAAAAGAAAATCCCAACAAACAAAACAAAGCCTAAAAGCAAATCAAATCAAACAAACAAACAAAAATAACACAAAGA
Source organism: Sterrhoptilus dennistouni (assembly GCA_013397095.1). Taxonomy (NCBI): domain Eukaryota; kingdom Metazoa; phylum Chordata; class Aves; order Passeriformes; family Zosteropidae; genus Sterrhoptilus; species Sterrhoptilus dennistouni. The sequence continues at coordinate 9,813 of VWZU01013054.1, forward strand.
AAAACCAAACTAAATTACCACCAACAAAAAAACCCACCAAAAAATTCCCCCAAACCCTTGAGCACCAGAAACAGGTTAATTTTTTTGGAATTAGAAACATCCCTGGCATATTGTTACTCTTTAGTCCAGATTCATAAGCTTATACAAAATATTAGCTGTACATTACACCCAATGTGTGATTTTAAGTCTGGATTAAATAGCTATTAAGAGATAAGAATCAGTGTAGAGCATTCAAATGCACAGCAAGCCCATTATCGCACACAGGCACCACAGACTGCAGAGGAGCTCTGTCACCTTCACAACTCCCAAGTTAAATGTAAGTTATTGCTGCCACCAACAGGATGCTCCTCAGCATATTTTAGCTTAATAGTGCTCCAAATTTCCCTTTCTGCACAAACACCTGTATGCTTGTAAGGCTGATGTGATATGAAACTCACAATCAGTGCTGAAAAAGGTGCAATGCAGTTAATTCATTGTTTCCCATTAAATCTGGGAAGTGCCTTCCATTCCCTCCTTGCAAAAGCAGCCTACAGAGAATGAGAGTATTGTCATAGGATCTATTCATTATTGTAAAAATAAACCCAGACAAAATCCCCACCCAAACAACCCCGAGGAAGTGAAGACAGGCTGTAAAGTGGATGAAGGGTTCAATCTGGTGAGTGCCACGGAGAGCAGCAATGACAGAATCAGAATTTCTGCAGGAGCAACAGAGTCTCTATGGATAACATAACCATGATACACCCATGCCAACTGAAAAGAAAGAAAAATTTGGGCAGAAAAACTCTGCTAGTGTTGACAAGTTCATCTTTTTTATGTTCTCCTGTTTGATCTGGCGTTGTTCAGCACACTTAAATTGAGGGTGGAGGGGAGAAATTAAAGAGAAGGAACAGTGACACTTTATGAGGTATAGAGAGAGAGACGCTTCACCAGTGGCACTGTCCAAGATTTGGAGGAGATGACTCCAATAAAAGCTGAAAAAAAGCCAAAAAAATATTCATTACAGCTGCTATGACATACTGATAAGTATCAGGCAGATGATAGCAAAGTTATTGTCTGTAACAACAAAGCTTTGACAGGAATAGCAGATTTATAAACAAATCAATTCTAATCTGCTGAAAGGTCATCTCTCCATTAAGACTGAATAGGAATGAGATTAAATTACATGGTTGGCTACAGATATCTACAGCAGGGCACCAAACAGTGGGAAGGTTCCATAAATATGATGCAGATGATACTCCACAGCTTTGCTCACCAAACACTCACATGAGGCTGGCTCACCATGGTTTGTGAGGCAAAGTTTGAGGTAAATCTTTAATGCTTAAAATGGAAAATCTGACTACAGACATACTGCAGTGATAGTTAACTCTGTTCTTCCACAATAAATATTTACTTCCTATAAATTAGGTCCAGCTGCTGAAACCTGCACGGGTAAGATTCAGCTGTAGTGTCTCACTCCTTGCTGCTTTTCCTCCCTTTAAAGTTTACCTGATAAGGATCTTGCATGAATTTCTGGTTTAAAAAAGGAGACTGATAACACAATCTATGAGCCAGAAACAGAAGCAAGTGTTGCTTATATTCAGCTGTACTGGAGAGGAGAGAAAAGAAGCAGGGAAGAAGCAGAACAACCTTTGCCATCAACACTCCCACAAAAGAATAAATTATGAAGAGAAATCGTTGCAATTTTTAATATATATATGTTTTTAATGTCTCCTTTAAACCTGTCATTATATAGTTTGGCTTAATTAGCTTATACTGGCACCTATTGGTAGAAAATATAGTTTGCATCACCATTATCAGTTATTGCTTGTTCTTTAATCAACTGCAGAAAACCTGTTTATGGTAATTATTAGTTTGCACCCTTTCTTCTTCATTAAGAGTTTTTTATTGTTATAATTGTGCGATGGGACCAAAATCAATGATAAAACCAGACTTTGAGTGGAAGCAGAACATGCCTGAATCTTAACAAGCAAACCACCATGTACGGCAACTGTAGAGGAGGCAAATGATAATTAACAATTGAATGATACTTAGCTAGAATAATAATACTAAAAAAACACCCTAAAACCAAATTAATAATTAATAAATGAAATAATATTTATGAACACTGTACCTGTATGGGATGTGTCCTGCATGGAAATATTTTTTTAACTTTTCTTTTTCACACCCCCCCCTTTTTATTATTGATCTTCTTATTCAGAAAGTTGAAAATTCAGTTTTTCAACAGTAATTTATTTAGTAGATCATATCAGGAAGCTCAAATAATTTCAAGGATGTCTACAGTTGTTCTCTGAGTGCACATTTCTCTGTACTGGAAGGATACCACCTCCAAATGTAAATTCTGATTTAGAGACTCTTTTTTCCCCTTAGGGGCTTACACAGCATTTGAGATTATTGAAAACTACAGAAATTTTGAATCCTATTGCTTTTCAGTTTTGCAATAACTGTTTCCTGCCACATCCAGAGACCATTTTTTACCTCCTAGAACCCCAAATTTTGGCTGCCATGAAGGTCACTACTCAGCAATTCTGTTGTGAAAGTACAGGTTTCTTGTGCCATTTTACAATTTCATCTGTAGCCTCTAGCTGCTGCTTCAGAGGCTGCTGCTGGTGTCCCATCCACCCTCATACCTCCCAGCCCCACATCTGTCTTTAATATTAAAAAATAGGTTTGGATTTTGATATTTGGATAACTGAATTTTACTCTTGAAATCCAGAAGAGGTTCACACAGTTGCTTCTAGTGTCAGTCCTATGAAATGATAATAAGAATAAAGAAATGGATGCAACACCCTGTAGTTTGTATGCATTCTATAACTGCTGTTATTTCTCCTTTTCTGTTGTGCATTCCTCACCTGGATCATTCAGCCAATCAAATTAATCAAATCTAATGGCTATCTTGAACATTGCCGCAATTATTGCATTTGTATAATGAATTTAGCCAGAGTTCAGATGGTTGTATCCATTACACAGGAGCTGGAATAGAGAGATACCCAGCACAGCCACAAGAAAAAAAAAAAAAAAAAAAAAAAAAGCCTGAAGTGCATGAAGTATTTTTATTGAGCAGTCCTGGCCAGTTCCAGCAATAAAATGAAATGCAGGGAAGGAGCACAGTGCCTACCAGATGCTGTGACCATATCTTCTTTCACTTGGAGCACTGTAAAGGAGCCCTAAGCACACATCTTTTTGGCATTGTGGTTGTGATTTCATTTCACATCATAAGCTGCTATCAACACAGCCTTGTCATTGTAATTTGTCACGCACAGGAGCGTGAGTTTTCTCTATCTCACTGAAATTTTTATCTCACCAGTCACAATCACAGACTGCTAGTTTAATGCAGGGCTCTCAGACATTATGAGAAGATGAAATCACAAAAGATAGCATTAATAGACATTGCCACCACCATAGAGACAAATACTGTGGCTTTTCTGGAGCTTATGAAATCAGAGCCAACAGGGTATAACAGCTATGTACATGTGTGTGAGTGGGAGGTGAGCAGCCCTTTACACCTCTCCTGAAATTTACATGAAACTCATCCAATGCTGTTTAAGTGAAATACAAAATCTGTCTTTTAGGAGTTTTTTTTGGTAATAATAACCCTCAAACCCAGTTGATCTCAATTACTTGTTCCTAACTTTTCTTGGTCTCAAGTTAAAGTTGAACAGCTTCAAAAGTGTAACCTCTAAAGAACTAAACATTTAGAAATTCTTTGGTATCTACTTCTCATTAGTTTCCAGTTATTATTCTGGCATTGACTGAAACATCAAGAAAAAAGTTTTCCATAAAACTGTTTCTTTTAAAACAGCCCCCTAAACCATGTTAAACTATAATCCTCACCTTGGGTCAATACGTCACAAGTACCAGGGCATGGAGTTAAAGACAGAAGACTAGAAGCTGATAATTTCTGTTAGATGTGTGAATCTGGAAAGAATCATGCACAGCTTGTATTGTCTTCTGTTTATTAATGTTCTACCAACAAAATTTTGTTCCAAATTCCTTCATTAAAAGTCGGTCAAAACTTATTTTCATTTGAGGAGCTTGCTCTTAAAACAGTAAACTATGATTATAAATAGAAACCATCCAGTTTAGTTTTCTTGGGTTCTGTCTTTTTTTTTACTTTCACTGTAGACTGAAAAAACCCCAAAACTCTAAACATGTTGGGAAAAAACCTGAAAAAACCCTGGAATTTGCTGTTTGTGCATTATTGGTCCTCTGTCAAATGGCAGGAAAAGCAGTACCTCAGTTTGCTGCTGAAGCCAACTGGCCTCACTCTGTGATCTGAGACAAGTTTATTATGTAAAAAAAATCAGATATTACTTCCCTGCCCCAAGCAAATGCCTTGTGATCTCATGTATCCAGTAACAACCACTAGCACTTTAAGCAGAACTCTATAATAACAAAGTGTTTTCATTTTTTCTTTACGTGACAGTTCAAAAGATCTTTACCTATGCAGTTACACCTAATGAAGTCCTAAAAAAAAAAAAAAAAAAAAAAAAAAGCCAACCAAAAAACCCAGTTTACTACACAGGCGCTTGATTTGTCACAGTCTGAAGCTTCCTATTAAAATATTTTTCACAAAGGCATCAAATTAGCACTAGAGCTTCTGAAGGTTTGGAACATTTTTTTGCTGCCATGACATTTTGTATGTTATGCAGTTGGATTTATTCAAGCTTTTCTTTTCTTTATCATTGTTTGCACTGTAAAAACCAGATGCTTATCCAAGGATGTACAACCTTTAACTTAGAAAAAAGTATTGGTGTGATTCAAGAAAAACTTTTGGGGTCTGATATTGGAGTTTGCTTTCTCTACAGAAAGATGGCATTTCTGAATAAAGAACTGTAGCTTGGGCAAACCCATAAGTTCTTAAACGTATTTTCCATTGTTGGATGTGAGAATACAACCTCTTCCTTATTAAAATTGTTATAGAAATAGATCATGTGTGGATAACTCCATCTTTAGCAGATATTTTAAAAAGGTGCTGGGAAAGGCGATGAGAGATGTATAAAATTAACATTAACCATCTACATTATTCCTGTGTATTTCTTCTCCCCACACTGACAAAACTGCAGGTACCCTAAGAAGTGAGAAAAAAGCAGATTTTTCTAACAAGTCTCTATTTGTCACAAAATTTTAGATGAAGAATGGTTTTCTTCTTCAAGGCTTGGCAAACACCAACAAGGTTTCTTGGCATGTAGAAATACTGTTTAACAAGATTAGCTGTTTGGGAATTTGAGATCATAAGAATAAACAGTGGCGAGGCTGTGATCCCAGCTACCAGAAGCTTGGATGATGAATCTCTTAAGAAGATAAAAAGGTGAGGGGGGGAAGGTACAAGTGGCAAGTTTTCATGTTTGATGAACCACGAGCAATTCAGAAATTTTTTACAACAAGTATTTTCTTTGGTGGCAAAATGAGACATTCCTGAGAGATTTCCCCCCTAATGCACTGCAGGTCCCCTTTAGAAAACATAAAAATTCTAATAAAAAATAACCCAACAGTAAGAGAAAGACAGATATAGCATTCAGCTCCTACTGAAAAAAGTCAAGCAGGTCTTCAGAGAGGATCTAATCTTGTGCAAGAGGAAAAGGTTATCTTATTCTAGACTTCCTTTAGTCTACTGATTCTGGAGAAGAGCAGCCCTTGATAAAACAGTACTGAAAGGAAGAAAGTGATGCATATTTATGTGTGAAAAATATTCTAAGGTGGTGCAGCTGGTACAGAGAAAAACTTAACCAAGAAGGACTTATGAAGAGTAATACATTTTTTTCCACCTTGCTGATATTTACAGAGATACAAAGTTTCAACAAAAACGTTTCCTTGCAATAATCAAGTAAAAAGCAGGTTTTGTCTTAAGTTTTGCTTGGCTATATAAAGATGATGATGCAGGAACAATAAAATTTGAATTAATGTTTAAGATGCAAAAGATTAAAAAAATATTAACATGCAAAAATAGTCTTCAGAGCTTTTTCAAGTGAAAATTTCTGTGTTGGTGCAACTTCACAAAAAGCTGAGCTCACACGATATTGGACATTTTATAAAAGCTTTCAATAGGGAACTAAATTATTTTTGATGAATCCATTCAGTTGGCATTCATTTGCTTGGCAAGCCAGGCAGGAGGTAAAAGGCTGAAGCAAAAGCTGGATTTAGAATTACCAAGATGGTCATAACCAGAAATGGCTACAGAGATACACAGACATCTCAAAGTTAACAGGCTCTCAATCTATTGAGTTAGTAGATATTAATTCAATAAATGCACTTCTATTTCTGTTGATAAACACAAGATGCCTTTTTGAAAGGAATGCTACTAAAATACATTTAAATAAAAGTCCAAAATATAATCACCAAACCCACATTTAACCTGAAATGTCTCAATCAAACTGGATATTTTCAATACTGTATATTTTTTAAATTTAAAATTATATATTTTTTCTGGAAATTTCATTGATTTTCAAAAGTATAATTAATCTCTGAATGCAGATGGGTTACACAGACTGTTTCTACTTCTACCTGAATGAAAATATTGACTTCTTGGTTTTATAAACTGTCTTTCTAGCTGATAAACAAACATATTTTGTTCTCTCTATGTAATTTCTTTTTTGACCTCATGAAATTTATAAACTGACAATGAAAGGAGAAGCTGCAAGAAGCAAAATCTGCAGCTTGCCATTTGCACAGAAAATGTAGCAGAACTCACAGATGACCCAGACTGCTCAAAGACTGAACAAGGAAGGTGCCGCCATCTGATTACACAAACAGGCACATGTAACCATGGCAGCTTCATATTTTATAAAAACCAGTCAGGGAGAGAACATATTAAGAAGCATCAAAAAATTCTCTGTATTTCAAGCACAAGTACACTTCACCTGCAAATGATCATGTGCTGTGCTTCAAAACCTGGCAAAGTTACACTGAATAAACAGAGCAGGTCACACTCTGAGCCACACCAGGAGCAGGGAAGTCTCAACTCCCAGCAAGACTCCTTTTGGAGAGGGTGATTGTCCCTTACAAAATAAAGTAGAAAGAAAATACAGGAAGCCGTTCACATAGGGAATAAAAGTTTGTTGGAGTAGGAACTTGTATTTCTCCTGCACTGTGCTGAGGAACCCGTTAACAGTGCCAGGCCTTCAAGAAGTGACAATAACATTTCTCCTCAGGCACCAGGACAGACAGCACAACATCTGAAGGTGCAGAGGCTAAAAATACCCAGACCTGAAGGAAGAGGTTTTCAGTTAACTGCTCACACATGTTCCCAGCAGCATGTCTGTGTTCCCATGGACCATCTTCATGGAACCACAGGTTGCAAAAAAGTTCTAAGGTCATCAGGTACAACCATCCACCCAGTGCCACCACCCTGCTCAGCCACATACGCAGGTGCCACATCCTTCTTGAAGGCTTACAGGGATGGGGGCTCCACCCTGGGAAGATTCTTCCAATGCTTACAACCCTTTCTATGATTTTTTTTTTCCCTAATATCCAATCTAAACCTCCCTGGACATAACTTGAGGCCATTTCCTCTTGCCCACTCATTACCTGGGAAAAGGGATTGACCATCACCTGAATACACCAAATTTCAGGGAGCTGTGCAGACAAGGGGTCCCCTCTGAGACTCCTTTTTACCCTTTCCCATCTCCCTCAGAGAGGCTGGAGCCTCTCCTGGTGCTCCAGCCCTTTCCCAGCTCCATTCCCTTCCCCAGACCTGCTCCAGCCCCGCCATGTCCCTCTTGTCATGAGACACCCAAAATTCAAAATTCAACTTGATGTTGCAAGTCGTCCTAGAGCCAAACAAGATAATAAAGTATATCACAAAGTAATAAAGTATACAAACTGGGAATAGTGCTTTAAAAATTTTCAGTATATTAATAAATTTGCTGAAAAATTAAACATTGGTAACTGCTTGTATTTTTTTATTAAGAATATTCCTGTTTTTTCCTGCATTACAGGAAATGGTCTCAGCTTTTTAATGTTTTTTTCTGGAACGCTGATAGAGAATGACTAAAAGTAAATCAGTTAAAAACTGAATTAAATTTTTTATTCCCAATTTATCTACTTACTAATTGCCTACTATTAAGGACACTGCAGTTTAAAAGTCTTTACTTGTCCTAAAAATTACTGCAGTAAAATAGTTTGCAATCAATTTCAGAAACAACTCAAATTTTTGCTTTCAGATGTGATAAAATACAAACTCATTCAAAAAGTCTTTCAACACAACACCTACATCATCCTGGCTGACAGATAAATCCTAAAAAATGTCAGGGCAATAGGTTACCTCAATATGATTTCAAAATCCAGAACATTAATGTTCATGAGTTAATATTAAATGTAAAATACTGAGAAAAATCTTGAATCCCTTACAGCCCCTCACTGGTAAATTATCCTAGTGGTTATATCCTAATTAAACAAATGAAAATTATCAAAGGTTGCGATTTTATGGTCTTAAAGTCTTAAAAAAATTGTTACCACAGTTATAGGATACAAATGTTTCACAAGTAACCGGAAATAATCAACAACGTCAAATAAATGGATATATTTTACTTCACTGTATCCTTATTTTAAATTTACTTTCACTAGGTTGAAAATGTCGTGTAAGACATACTTCAAGTTTGTACAAACAGAATTCTGGATTACAGAATATTCCTTTTAAGACAGCATTTTTACAAATAATATAATTTTACATCTTTTCCAGTTAAAACTGGGGGAGGCAAAGAGAACACTTAGGACACTGCTAATTCCAGGAGAGGAGAAGTCAAACTCTGGTCTCAAGGACTTTCAGCTGCCTGTTTGCAACACAGTGCTATGAGTGTGCCTGTCCTTTTTCAGCTACTGGAAATCATAAAATGTCTTTTATTCCTGGAAGTTAATTACAGCTCAGTTTACCCTCACAAACCTAAACACAATTAAGTAGATAAAGTACAAAGTTCAGGAGATGTCACTCCTGATGAAATAAGTTTGGCAATAGGAAATCAAGCTAAGAGGAGAAAAGCTTGCACTTAAGAAAGCAAAATGTGCCATGGCAATAATCCTGTTATTTTATTATACCTCTGACAACAAGGAATATCCTCCATCTAGATAGGTGGATAGCTGAGATGGCCTAAAGTACTTGACAAATGCATTTTTCAATCTATAACTGCAAAGAGCACAATAATCATGTGTCATTTGGATTTTCAGTAACTTAATAAAATCCAGGAGACTTCCTTAGAAATATGTTCGTTAAGCTATAGTACTTTTAAATAAATTTAGTTTAAAAAGATCTCTAGTTGAAAAGTCAAAGTGTCTGAACTGTCCAAAGGAGGAGTCTGGAAAAATATTTCATTTCTTTATGAGTCTCTATGGAAGTTTCTCTTTTCAGTAATAAAAGAGAGCAAGCAAATGTCAATTGTTTGCAGAGTGCATCATCAGAAGTGGACCTGGTATCTCAGAAATATTTAAAAACATTGTTCTCTCTAGTACAGCCTAAAAACAGACACAAAATAGAGAAAAGCAAACTGAAGAGCAGACGGCAGTGAATAAAAGTGCAGCAGAAAACCAAAATAAACCACAAAAAAATAACATTTTAAAACCAAACCACCATACTTGTGGAATAGGTATACTTCCGTAATGGCATTGTAATTCTTTTGGTGGTAAGGGAACTCCTGGCATGTAAAAATGCACACAGATACATCTTCAAGACAAGCCAACTAAAAGCCAACTTCTGCACCAGAAATAAAGAGCTCCCTGCTCCAGCCACATTTAATTAGCTTGCCTAATGAGGTCTTTTAGCATAACTGCTGAACTATTCACCTGCTGTACTTTTCAGGGAAAATATCAAGTATATAATTTCCACTTTGTTGGGGGAAAAAAAAATGTTCTTTTTCTGTGAAATGGAAAACCATCTCATATTTTCAGTCAAGACTGGATCCTTATGAAAGGTACTTTGGGGTCAGTGTCCTCTCAACCAAGTTTAACCTTTCAGGGATTTTTTTTTTACTAACAGTTAAAATACATGTAGCAAATAATTACATGGAGTGTGAGGGGTAGAGGAGCCAGTTGGCAATGAGAATGTAGCAGGACAGAAGAAATGGGACACACAAGAATTCCCATGACCGGAACATTTTAGCCCCAGCCTTTTGATTAAAGACCTTTGAATTAATTAAAAAGGCTAAAAACACAGTCGGTACCATACTCAGACAGAAGCTGGTCCTAAAACAGAGACCTGTGTAGGAAAATAGATGGAATTTTTACATCAGCTGTAATACAGGGTGTAATACATAGCTGGGATAAATGGCAGCACGTGGGATTAGGTGGACAGAACAAGGAGAGAGATGGAGAAGCCATAACCAAAACACACTGAGGAGACACTAGCCAGAAATTAGACTTTTCTTACCTGATAGAGTAATGAACAGGCAGCAAACTCAAAGGTAAGGCCTCAGCTGGTCAGGAAAAGCTCAGCAAGGCTAACTCTCAGGAAACCAACCCAGGGAAACAGCAGCTGATGATCTGAGGACCCTCCTTCCCTTAAATGTGGTGATTTTTCGACTGATTGCAATCTAGGCTGGCAATTCAAAAGTGTTTGAACAATTTTTCCTAGGCTTCACCCAGTCATCTCACTGAATTACCCATTTTAACAAGTACAGCTTTCTTAGCCTAAACATGTCATTACCAGCAAGTCAATACTAACACATAGAAACATATGGCTGGAAGTTCAAGTTCAGGTAAGCATCAGAAAGAGAAATTCACTGCAACGTCTTCATCTCTTCTCCAACATCTTCGCAATCCAGCATTACCCCTAACAAGCACAAATCATTGTCAGATATACCTTAGTGAAGTGCCAGGCAGAAACCAGGAAGCTCACTACAAATGCATTTTAAATAATTCAGGTGCTGTTCTAATATGTATAGCCATTAATCATTTCTTAAGACATTTCCATATATATACCTACTTCACTCTCCCCTTGCCAAACAAAGAAAACCACAGATAAACCAAGGTATTTCTTATGGGCTCTTCTGGATCCGTAACTGATTATTTTTCCCCTGACTTTTAATTACTTATGACTCAAGAAAGACTTTATATACTCATACACGAGTGCAATTTATGGTATATTGGATTTATTGTAATCAAGACAGACTAGCAACTAAAGGCAAAATTGTTAATCCATTTTTCAGTTTTCATATAGAGTCCCTCATATGCATGTTTTCTATATGACTGTATCTGCTGAATTAATGGGAGTAGCATGGATATAGTGAAATTAATCTGCAGAACTTTGTAGTACCATTACTCAAACTTTGATTAGAGAGCTTAAATCAAGTGAATATGATCTTTTCCTGTATTTGAAATACTGCTCATACAAACATTCATGTTTGCTATTCTGTTGAGTAAGTAGAAGTTAATTAATGCAAGAAAAAATATCTAGTTTTTTACTCTTCAAATTTATATGTTTGTGTTGAATTTGGTGTGCAATTCCTTGATTTACATTCCCAGTATTGTATAAAATGCCATATCATTAAGGACTGCAGGTATTTTTTAATTTCTCCGTCACTTCATTAATTTTAAGATTTAATCATCCTTTCCATCATTTAGGGCCCTTGATTGGTCCATGAATTTAATCGGGATGTTTATTAAGCAAGTCTGTGAAAAACAAGGGTTCTCATTAAGTGGAGCTGGTCAAGCCTTTCCACTGACAGCTGGTATCCACCAGGTCACCAGAGGTTCTGGTCCAACACCCATTAAGGAAAGGTGCTACAAACCAACTTTATGTCCTGACCTTGATCCAGTTGTTTATTGCTCAGTTTTTTGGGTTTCTCTTCATTTCTCTGTGGATGGCTGTGCAGAAATACCTCAGAAATACAGCAGGATGGAGTTCCTGGTTTGGAAGCTAAAATTTTCTAACTAGGGCAGCACAGAGCTCAGCACACCCTTAGCTAACATCTTTTGGGCCACATTGCTTCCAAAAACTGAGCTTCAAAGCATCACCCCAAGGCCTGTTGTCCCATGGAACCTTTCTTTTCACAAAATTGAAATTGTGAAAAGAAATTGAACACAATGGAACATTATGTTGGCTTCCAAACAGACCCTCAGTGGGTGAAGGATTTAATGGGGTATTGAAGTGCTCAACACCACCAGCTCACCAAGTACAAGTCTGTATTCTATTATTCTTTGTATGCAACCATTATTTTGAGGCTTGAAGGGCAGAAGGGTTAAAGAGCAGGAGGAAAGGTCAAGCCAGATAACTAAAAGTCCATATTCCATAGAATTACTGTTTTACTTATCACTTTCCTTGAGATTTGACAGGCATACTTGTGATTGGGTTATCACCTTCCAATAGATTTATAGGCTCTAGGGAATTTCTATTCAACTTGCCCTTGGGATGTCTTGATATTCTCTCTCTACACTGGCATTTGTGGTTCTTAAAGGTCTCGCAAAATAATAAAGAAAGACACAAGCAGCAAATATCTTTGGATTCAGCGTGCATTCTGGTCTCAGATATTTCACATTATTTTCAGTACGCCTGTTTGCACTGCACATTGCTTTTGAATGCATGCTGTTGGTGTCCCAGGAGAACTTTAAGGTGGTAGATGAAAACCAGCATTTCCAAATTTAACTAACTTTGATATTTTTTGGTTTTGTCACTAGCAATCTCTTTTATGTAACATTAATTAACTTCAAGGATTTCTTTCATATTAATTGGACAGGTGAGCACTGAAGCAAACACAGTAATGGATCTAAACTTCTCAGATGCAGGATCAGGTGTGCACACCCTGCTGCAGCACAGCCAGCAAGAATTTAAACAGGGAATTTTGCAAAAGCTTTGTTAGAACCAAATGCAGCTGAAGCACTGCCTTGAGACTTGACATCACAAATCCATGGATTTACTCAGCAGATGATTTCTCAAAATATTTTCAGTCTGCGTTTGACAGAACTGTATCTTCATGGTAAGTCCTTTAAAAAGGTCCTGCCAAGCTTGCCACAAAAGACATTCCCATCTCTACTAGAGAAAAAGCATCAGATACCATTTCATTTAAAATGGTAGAAGCAGCAATTAAATGACAACAAGGTCCAGACAGTTGCCTGTTCAGCAGTAAGACTCTGCTCTGTCTGACTGGTGGACTTCTATATTTCATTATTCTGGATTTCAATGCTATTTTTTTGGTAAAATCAGCCAACAGCTGTAGGAAAGGCCTAGTGTGCTGCCTGGACAGCCATCCTCAGCCCCATTTCAGATGTAAAGATTTCACTGCTGTCTGGGTCCCCCACCCCTCTCAATTCAAACCTAATTTCCATTTTTCAGCTTTACTGGGCCAATGTACAATGCCTAGAAACAAAAAGGAATGGGATGTTTGTTGCACTTTGTTGTTAGGACCATCAAATATTCATGTGGCTTCTACAGACACCTGAAAATTATGGCAAGTGTTCAGAACATTTCCCCACAGGAAGGAGCTTACTCAACTCATTGTTTCTGCAGCTTCAGAGAGAAGATCCCTCCTTGTTCAGTGCAGGGAGAAGGGGAGAGCTGTCACTGCTCTTTTCACCCTTTGGAGACAAAAACATTGACCGTCAGCTACTTTCTGACAATTGGCTGTTATTAAACTCCAACTTGTGAGGGCCAGCTGTGCCTAATTTAAGTCACTGGTGCAAAAATAACCAGTCAGCAGGAATCGAGGCAATTATGGGTAATTCTGCTGTAGAGCAGTCCTGCATCAGAATCCCAGGATTAACTTCAGGCTGGCACTCCAAGGTGATTGAATGAAGAACACAAGGCCTCAGTAGGTAGCTGAAATCAGTTTTTATATGAGCCGGGTTTGGAAGCCTGTAACCTGTACTTTAATTTGCTTACAGGAAGATCGTCAAAATTCTTTACTGCTTGAAGATGCAGAGAAGTATATAATCGTATTTTCACGGGGTTATTTGTTTAACTTTTAAATATCCAGCCCTTTCCCCCAAATGTTAGCATATAATAACCTTATAATCAAATCAATCTCTATACATGCTTAGCAGTTTCTATACCTGGCCTTCTATCTGCTCTGTTACACATCTAAATAACACATTCAATTTTTTTTCTTAAAAAAACCCTTAAAATAAAACAAAAATACCCTTAAGTTTAAGAAATACTTCATTCTTCCTAGTTGAAGAACATTTAAGAGTATATTTTGCAAGTACTGCTATGTAATGCCTACAATAGAAAAACTTCGGAGAGTAAGAAGTATTCTTCTAAGCAGTCAGCTTTGAGTTGTGTTTCTATGTAAAAAAAGAAGTAGAAATAAAATTTTAAGTAACCATGTCATTTTGACAAACAGCTCCAGAGAAACTGTTACAACTTCATACTGCATGTTGTAGTTTATTTTAAGCTTTTAATATGAAAACAGCAGAGAGGTTTGTTACACCACTTAAACAGCATCATTTTAAAAATATCGCATGAAGAAAATTATGAAAAGAACCCAAAATGGAGTTTACATTTCATAGAATCCTGTCATTAAGAGCAGTATTAGGCAGAACAAAATAAAATATCTGTAGCTTTGTTTTTAAAGATGGCACTTTACCTTCCATCCTTCTGACTCTGTTGTGTCACCATAACAAAGAAAAAATACATAGACAAAATTAATGGTATATTTATTTTAAGTGAGAATTACTACAAATTCTAGTTTTTCAGCTTCACAGGATATATGTGACACACAACAATATCAGGTATACAGACATTTTTTCCTGAAGTCATCTTCTGCTGAAAGAAAGCATAGGCTCCTTACCTCTAACAAGGTATAATTTAGGACATCAAGCCTCTACTCAAGCTAATAAGTAGATCCATGTCCTTTCAATTATTTATTCCTCTGGCAGACAATTCCATTAACCCCCTCCTGTGCAATAATTTGTTCTGCCACATGTTAGAAAAATTATTTTCCAGCTGCTCAGCAATGCTGCTACAGTAAATTGAGTTTTCCCTGGCAGACAGCTGATCCTCAACAGAGAGGTGAGCAGTGACACCTGATACATGGAGGGGAATGTAGGAGTAAATAGCATAAGACAAATGTTAAGTCCTTCCAGTTTGTGGACTGATGGCAAGAAGATATGCAAAAGTACTGATGAATTATTTACTCACCTCAAGAAATACCTGAAAGCTGTTCCTGCTGTGCGGGAGGGACACAAGCACCAACAACCTGTTACACAGAAGTTAACTTGGCAGGATAAGCATAAAGAAACAGCATAGGCATGTTTGAGTTCACCCACCACACTGTTTGTGGGATTACAACGATGAGATGTGTAAAATAGTAATGAACCCCTCACTTACCTTGGGTAAACAAGGAACACTTCCCTTCCCTGCACCCTGGGGACTCCTTGGTGAGCTGGTACTGGCAAATGTGTGAGGACAGCAGCCTCTGATCCCATACTTCATTTTGTAGGGTGGATGCATAGCTCAGGAAACTAAACACTCCGTGAGGTTTTACAGCTACACCAGCTGTTGTGTGGTGTGATACAGTCTTACACTGGCCAGCTGTAATAAGCCCGGTGAAGATGTATCAAGTCTGAGGGCTGACCCGCAACCTCCTAGAGTGGCTTAATAATATTGCGAGATGTCTCTGTGGGCAAGCTTTGTAAAGCAAAGGTTTTAATAAAAGAGAGAATAACAAACAACACAGAAACAAAAACAAAAGCCGAGAACAGGTGTCAGAGAGGGGGCCCTGATGCCTTGCTAAGATACCCCAAAAAGCACTGAGCACCTCTGAACTCGTTTTTAAGTATAGGATGATCAAGAAGGGACAATTTTGCTTGATGCCAATAGAAGCAGCTACAAGTTTTGAGGAACATTTCCAAAGCCCAACTATTGCCCCTGTGCTGGCACTAGGACAATGCCAGTGAGAGAAGAATGGAAAATGATGGTATTTTTCATAATAGACAGGGGTAAAACCCCTTTTACTTATTTGGAAACACCTACTTGGGTGTGGAGTGTATTCCTACAAGTGTGCCCTCAATAGGCTGAGTTTTTGACTGAGTGTCCCATAACACACAACTCTGGATTGGGAGTGGTGACAGCGCAAATGTCCCCAGTAGGCGGAAAACGAGTGGCTATGAAGGCAAGACAGCTCAGGATTTGTACAAATGTCCTGTTCCTGAGTTAGAACAGGTCAAGGTTACTGGAAAGTCATGCATTTACCTGATGTATGACCAAGAAACAGAATTAAGAAGCAGCCACAAAAATAAATGAACTAAACCCGTACAGTGATACATGTGGCCAGTGTGGAATGAGCGCCATGAAGATGTATCAAGTCTGAGGGTATCTGCAACCTCTCAGAGTGGCTTAATAATAGGCAGAAAACTTCTCTGGACATGTTTTGTAAAAGAAAATGTTTTAATAATGACAAAAACAACAAACAGTATCAAAGAAAAGAAATATAAGCCAAACACAGTGCAGAGAGAACTCTTGCACTGGCTAAGGCAGTCCAAAAAAGCACTGAGCAGTTCTATTCAGTCTTTTAAGTACTGAATGGTCCTGCTGGGCTTTTTGGCACCTTGCCCAATGAAATTGGCAGCAGGTTTTGAGGTCCAGGTCCAGATGTCCAACCAGTATCTCTGCTTGGCACCATGCCAATTACTGGGAAAAGAACATGGGAGTTTCTGGGTAAACCTTTCCTTATATGGAAACACCTGCTCAGGTATGGGGTGCATTCCTACATTACACCATCCAGAAAATCCCATCTATGGATCACATACCATACATTACTAAACAGAAGAGGGAGGTATCAGCAACCATTAAATCACTACCAATTGGCTTATTCTCTCTTTCTCTCCTCATTTTTGTGGGGGACTCATTTATTTGTATTGGGAGTTTTTTTCAGGTTCATTTCCCTTACACTCAGCCAAAACATAGCTATGCTTTTGGTTTGAACACTATACATATCCACACACACATATATACATACATATATATATATATATATACACACATATATACACATATGTTAATTCTGTTCCATGGTTAGAAGATAGGAGCGCATTTCTCATGAACAGTTTGAGGAGAAAAGAAATTATATAGTCCTAAAATCATATAAAGAAAAAGAAATCCAGGCACCTGGAGAAGCTGATTTAATGTAGAAAAGAAAAGGCACAGCATGCTTTACAGATGCTAATGTATGTGACAGAAAACTATCAACCTCAGTTCTCAATAGAAAACATAAAATTCCAAGCTTAGATGGTTTACCAAAAATTACACAATAAGTCACTGCTAAATTCTGAAAGTAATCCCAAACCTAATCCCCAGACCATAGCGAGTCCCCAGGGAATTACTTATGGATGTATTTTTCACTGAAATTGTGCTTTCCCTTATTTCCTTTGCGTTTAATAGAACCTATGGCTCAACGCCCTTTAAATTTATTATATTATATTTCATAAGCAGCAGGCAGAGATGAGAACCTTTTGAAGGTGTTCTCTCAGTCCTAACAGGTCAGTCAGTGCCACACATTCCCACCTTGAGGAATCTGATGCCTTTGGACTCCCTGCACCCTCAGAGAACTGGGGGATGAGCCCAGGTTGCCAAACTCTCCACCTGACCTGAGTCTGCCTTTGCACTCCTTAGAACGTTCCTTTAGCCTCTGTTAAAACAAAACTCAGGTTTGAATCCAGAAATGTTAGGGAAATTTTCATGAGTCACTGCAAAGTGTGAATGAAATTGGGAAAGAAGTATTAAAGTCATAATCATAGAGTCATTATGGCATACTGCCCTACCAGTTGTTCATGCTGAAATGGTCCTTAATTGAGAAACTCTGTCCCAAGGAGTAGTTTTAAGCTTTTTACATCACCTATTTATTTGCCTTTATTCACTGCAGATAGAGTCATTATTTTCTAGACCATTTTAAAGGAAATTTAGGCTGCCATAAGGATATTTTATATATTCAAGGCTGATCGTGCTTACAAAATAACAATGCTGCACTTGAAGAGGGCTCAACACAACCAGATAACCAAACTCAGCAGAAAAATTCATTTTATTCTAGAATTGCTGCCAGTCAACAGGGAAAAAAATACCAAAAGAAAGTACTCTGGCAGCATGGGAAGACATAAAATATCACTTTTATGTTTATCACACAGACTGGGAGGGGCAGTTAGCAAGGACTGAGGCAGGACACTGGGATGGGAAGCCCGTTTATGGATATAGAGGGACTGAACTAAAAATTAGTCTAGCGAAAAAACCTTCTGGCATAGTGAAGAAAACAGGCAAGAAAATAGACAAAAATAGGGAGAAATGGCTTCTAGGAAGCATCCAGCTAGAATGGGACATCCAGTTGGACATTTTTTTACAGGAGATATCTGAAATATCCCAGTAAATTGTTCTCTCCTGCCCTGTGGTTGATGTGCCAGCAGGGAGTTCTTCAGCCAGTTGTTCTGCTGGGCTGGGCTGAGCAGCAAAGTCTGAACACTGCACTGGAAACCTCCAAAACTGATGCTGGAGATGGAAAAATATGATTTAAAAAAAAATGGAGAAATTTCAGCAATCAAGAACCCAGATATATGAA
>VWZU01013054.1:30883-61111 GCA_013397095.1 Sterrhoptilus dennistouni
AAAAAGAGCAGAACTTTTCAAAAGCACCAAGACTGGAATCAAATCACATTTTCTGAGATCTTATTAAGAAAGCTGAAATTGCAAGAAAAATTTTAAAACACTGATTCAAACATCAGAAAGATGTTGCTTAATTGGGACTGGAAAAGGTCTAACAGGGTAATGCATTTCCAAAAAGACAACTGGTGTCTTCTGACTTGGAAGCAGGATCTGTTTATCAGGAATTGCAAATCCCACACGTGTAACAATACAAATGGAAAGTCCTGAAGTGTTTAAGAGACTGATTGTGGGAATATGATCCATGTTGTGCCAGCAACAACAACAAAAACTCATGTGCCACTGGGAGATGTGCTACCTGAAATATTAAAATTTGCCTGAAATGTAATCTGGGCTGGGGACAAGATGGGGGCTGGTCACAGGTTGGACTCAATGACATAATTTTGATTTTCCAACCTAAATGATTGAGTTATTCTGTAATTTTACCTAATCATGCCCACACTGGGAGTAAGGTTTTAGAGTGTTTAGATAACCATTTCACAGCAATAGTCAGGGATGAAATCTAATTAATTGTAAAATAAAGCTTGTAACATTTGCAAATAGGATTATATAATTTAATTCCTAATGATAGAGGGGCCTGGACTCCCAGTCGAGATACCTGCTATTTCTAGTCCTAGCATTTAGTGTGATTAATTCTGCAGAATTAATCTGCAGAATAGACTTCATATAATTTGTAAAGTATGATTAGCCAAGATAATTTTTACTGAAATCATGTTCTCTACTTTTGCTCATGAATGGTCCATGTTCTAACTTTAATTTGGATGGGAACAATGGTAACACATTTCACACCACCTATTTTTAATCTTCTCTCCCTTCCTGCAATGAATATGATTTTTATATTCCTTCTCTGACTACATAGTGAACTCATTTATAACCTGTTTCAGCTTCCTATCTGATTAGTTCTTTTCCCTATAGATTTAATTTTGCTGAACCACAATGGTACCACACAGACAGCAGAATAAAATATAAATTCATACATAATCATGTAAGCAGAGATAGAATACCTGCAACTCCTATTCATTTCAAAGAAGCTGCCATTGTTTAATGCCTTTAGAAGCTGCACCACTGTTTATATTCAGCAGAATGCCTTATCCTAGTAGAGAGCACTGAATAATTATCAGTAGATGAATGTACACCATAAAATAAATATCAGAACTGGCACAAAAAAAAAATAATAAAATAAAAGAAAAAGAAAAAAGAACAAAAAGAAAATACCTTCTTTGCAATCCACTCTTTCCCCAGAATAATTATGTAATCTTCAGACTGGGGAAGTCTGAAAAGACTACTGAATGAAAATCTTCCCATGTCTTTAGCTTTAACAAGGGTACTACTGAAAGAACATGTACAAAGCTGGCGAGGAAACTCTGAGAAAAGCGATTGAATTTCCATCAAGATTCCAAAAGATTTTAGTACTATCAGCAGAGTCAGATAAAACTGTACATAAGCACTTCTCTGTCTTGCGAGGGTATATAACAGAAAAAGAGCAGCAGATTTCGCTATAATTGTCAGTTCTGTTCAGATAAGCACATAGTGGTACTGTTCCCTCACATGAAGCATTTTCTGCAGTTTAGAAGGCCATTTGGAAATGTGAGCAAGCTGGCAGTTTATTACCAGCTGCACTTCACAGAGCAGGGATGGGGCAAGCAATTTCCATCAGAATTAGAATGAAGGGATGGCAGCCTCCCACTGCCAATAATCACATGGTCCAGGAGGCTGGGTGAAAATTCAGGTTAGAGGAGCCCCATATTGCTGCTATCTTCAGTAATGGACTTAGAATCTTTACAACTCCCAGTAACTTTTTTTTTTTGAAGTATTGGGTTCAGAAACGCCCAGCAAAATGTCTTTAAAGGAACTGTCACTTGTCAGCAATTTTAAATTAACATTAATATTGGTAGGTCTTAATTAATATAAGTTAATACTACCAGTAAGTTTATAATAAACAACCAGGACAGCACACATCATGGATGAAACTAACCTGATTTACCAGGCCCACTGAGATTGAGTCTGAACCTCTGGATATTAACAGAAGTCTTTACACAAAATTTATCTGGTTCATTGTAAATTTGGGGCCAATATAAAGCTTGTGACACCTCTCTTCCTAAACAGAGATCTATTATTCTCAAACTTTCACCTTTAACCTCTGGCAAAATTGGAAAGTGCTGTGTGGAAATCCAACCAGGTGGCTGGAAAAACTCTTCAGATGGATCAGAGGGATGTTGGAGCAGCAGATCCTCTGAGCAGGATAAAAACCTGGTGAGAAAAACTTGGAAGCTGCTCACAGTTCTGCCATTCCCATGTCGCCTGTTAAGGATAAGATGGCACTAAAAGTGGGTCACAAGTGTACCACTTTGTGAGAATTGAGCCCTAAACAATTAAAGTGAAGCTGCTGGAATAACCAGTGTGAAGAAGAAATGAAAAAGGTTAAATATTTGATGGAGTGGTGTCAAAGCAACCCATTAGTATTTTGCCCCTGCTTCATGGCTTTTCTGAGAAAACTTGTAAGCTCAGCAGCAGCACTTCAGTAGCACTGTCGGAATACATAAAAGCAGTCTAGTGAAACTTGTGACCAGAAAATCTGCATGAAACTGCATGAAACTGAGAGCAGGAGATAAGTGAAAGAGAAATTTTAAACATTTACCGTTTGATCACTCAGGAACGAGTTATTTCCTCGGTTTGCCTGATTCAAGGTAATAACCCAAACTTCAAGCTCCCTCAGCTTCTTGCTCTTACCCACCCATACTCCAGTATAGCTATTAAATGTCTGATCAACAACTGCCAACTTTTACAATCTGAATTCTGTCTCTGAAGTGTGAATTACTCAGCTGTGGGGGTTTTTTCACTTCATGTCTGCAGTTCCATGTAGGGAAGCAATGGTTCTGCTGTTGATGGTGACTTCACAGGGGGCACTGAGGGTGCCCTTTGGCAGCCCTCCTTCCAGAAGGAGGTGGTTCTGTTTCCCAGACAAGCTTTTGGGACCTGGCCAAAACCAACACTGCACTCGATTTTGTGCCACACTTTGGATCGGATGCTGGAGATTTGGGTTCATTGCTGCAGATCTCACTAAACATTTTGAAAACAGTTGGGGACAACCAATGATTTCTGGCCAGCATCTCTTCCATCACACTGCAATATACCTTCTGTCAACAGAAATGGGATGTCATGCTGAAATCTATTTCACCAGCCACTGCTGGTCATATCAAAACTGTCACTCATGGCAGTCTCTGTCACTGCTGCCTACCTTTACAAACAGAGATGCTGCATGATTTCAGACAAACCTCATTACAAACTGTGCAGTGAGTCCTTATTCTGCCCTTTGAACTACCTGCCATCTCATTTTCAGCTGAGTCAAGTGCTCAGCACAGTCATTGCTTAAACTGTGTAAGCAGCCTCATTTGTTTCCAGTGAAACTTTCACAGAGCTCAGCTCTGGCATTTTTTAAATAAATAAGACTTAAGACTTTTCAAACAGCACAGAAATAGCTATGAAGAACAACAATCAATGATCATGTGATCAAATGTTTTCCTGAGTAGCAAAGTTACTTTAAGGTTTTTTATGCTCCACAAAAGGGGATTTCAGCCTGGCCTAAGCTAGAAATATCTTTCCATAACCCAATAGCATGTTTTTTTTTTTAAATTAGTTGATTATAGAACCATATTCTTATTTTACCTTGCTCTACTGAAAAGAAAGGCACAAGAAAATTTCTTGTACAGGGCTCTCATGCCACTTTGATACCTCTATTTCTACATAAAAATCTCAATAAATAGTAAAAAAATCCTTTAAAAAGAACACCATAGTCATTTTCCTGATGGCATACAAAAATCTAGTCGCATTTTTAGTTCTGATTACTTTTTCACAGGAGGAGAAAGATATCACAAACTGGGAAGCATGAAAGGAAAGGAGAAGATAATCCACATCGCAGACAAAAATCTACATGATTTTGCTGGAATAATGGATCCTAACCACCAAATGGCTTTTGAGAAGCAGTTAGAGTTCAAGAACCTGCCTTCTTTCCCACACACACCCCAATGAAATTCCATTTTCACAGCTGGAAAGTGTGGAATCTGTTCTATGCTTCTTTCCCTATGTTTCTGTGCTTTCCCTCTAAAAATAAGTCTAAAACTGAGATTCAGTACAAGACAACACATGCAACACCATGAAAAAGGATTCATTCTTTGCTAACTCCAACAGGACAGGCATTTTTCTGACCAATAAAAGTGATATTTGTGTGAGTTGTTATTTTCAATACCTCAGGGCATGATTGTGCAGTTAATTGGATTCAAGGGAGTGCCACACAGTATAGGTGGTATCTGTCAATAATAATTGTTGCTAAAAGTAGGGGGATGTTTTAGAAGTAAAATCACAGATGAGATATTCCAGGAGTGTTTATTTTTCTACTGAGAATACAAAAATATTTATGCACTTTTATACCTCTAGAGTAGATGTCATATCACTTCTGATTAAAATTGCTTGCCAATAATAAATTCTGTCAGGCAGAAATTATAATCAGCTTCTACAGAGAACTCCACAAAATATAAATTTCCACTGCATTTGCCAACATGTCCTCCATATTTTCTGATAAAAATAGCTAGACACACACACAAATAGGACATCAGGAACAGCAAGCTGAGGATCACAAGTGTTCTGAATATCTTCTGAGAGCTTGTTCATTTAGAGACCCTGCTACCTGTGGATAATTTATGTGTGTTCATTCCAACTATTGCTGATGTAAAATATTAAGACAGCTCAGTAACCTCAGCAAAGAGACTCAAAGGCTTGAAAGACAGGATAAAACAGAAAGAACAAGCTTGCTGAGCACACCAGATGAAAAATTTATACTTTTAATATCTTTGTATTTCCACATTCTATTCTACGTTCATCAGAATCTGAAGCATGGAATAGCAGTGACTTTATTTCTTTTCTGCCTCCAGGTATCAGGCTGATGGCTGGCTCATAGAACACGAGCTCTCTTATTACTCCAGATAATTTATTTATAACGAGGTTTGTGTGTTTTCCCTGTTAGATGTTGATGAAATTTGACTGCACTTTCAGTTTCTAAAGATGTATAATTGTTAAATGGGTACAAATATTGATAAAACATTCCCTCCACAAGAGCAAAACTGTCATACAGGGAGGGTTTTTAAAGATAAATCCTGGAAAATATATTGCACATCAGCTGTTTTTCTGCCCAACAAGAAAAATCCTCAATATTAAAGGTCTAACTGCAGAGGAGCTTTACTATTTTAATGAAATATTTTCACTTCCACATTAATCATCCCATTTACAATTACCTGGAAGTGCTTCACTAGATGTAAGGATGCTGTTTACTGGGCTTAGCTCCTGGAGAACGGACACTGAGGTTGTGTTTGCAATGTGAGTTGATGGAAATGCAGAGACTGCTTATTCCATACATTAAACCACGATACAAAATGGTTCTCTGGCACAATAGGATGCGCAAAACCTGCAGGAGATCATGCCAGATTCACTGAGAATTGTGATGGGAGAAATGAGGGCGTTAACTGGAGGTTGTGTCTTCCTGCAGGTCAACTTTTCTTGCACAGCCATGATCCTTACCAAGGACAGACCAAGTCCTTGTGTGATTCCAGGCAGAATCCAGGCCCTGCAACAGATGTGGAAAAGCACTGAAAGCTGCTCAGGTTGCCTTCAGCAAGACGATGCAAAAAAAAAAAGCGAACCTCATCTTCTAAATTCTTTGGAGAAGTGAGTACAAATCTTTCACAGGTTGCTGGAAGTGAAAGACAAGTGGAATACACCTTCTGAGAAGCTTTTCATAGGCGTGAGTGAAGTTACTTAGATCAGTTTGATGAATGTAAAAATAAAGGAAAACAAATGGAAACTGGATACATGTGAAGGTACACTTACAGCTGGCATAATCTTCCTCAGAGGAAAGTGAGACTCAAAATGTGGTGATTCTGTAGGATTTTTAAAATTTGTCAAAAGACAATGCTATGAATTTGAAACTTAGATATTAAAGCTTTCTCTTTTAGGTTTAGTACCCACTGAGGTGGCAAATATCTTCACCCCTCCTCAAACCAAGCCCTGTGCAACACAGCACTTTTTCAGATCAGAAGTTAAGGGGCACAATTGGAGCTTTGGTTTGTGCCCAAATTACTTGGCAAGACTAAATTCAGTGATAATGAAACTTCACAGATTTACAGACATCCTGGAAACAGCAGGAGCAAGTTTAGTATTGTACTCCAGGACATAATTACAGCACTCATATATTTTGAATAAAAAAAAATTAAAAATTATGATGAGGAAGAGATAGAAAATGTTCACAGAATTGAACAGCCCTATCAAAGGACAGCCATAAAGAAGAAACCTCTCCAGCACTCCAAAAATGATATAGTCGTTTGAACTGGTGATTTCAGTATTTAAATTTCAAAATACTTTTGTTTCAACACATCTAAAATGTTCATGCTGGAATGTAAGAAATAGTGATGTGACTGAGAACATTGCCAGGTAGTGCTGCAGTAATTAACAGTGCTCTAACTGTGCTTAAACACAGGTCACGATGTCCTTAACAGAGATTACTCCAAGAAGATGAAGAAATTCAGGCCTTTATGCAGAAAGTAATTTAGGATCAAAACCCAGCAGTGAAGGAGTCTGGAGTATGTCAAGAGGAGAAACAAAGTACCCCCAACCCAACACTTAGCATATCATACCGTGATAAAAAAAGTTTTACCTTTTAAGTGTTTTTATTCCTAAAATCTGAGTTTAGCCATATGAGAAAATCTACAGCTACAGCAAGCAACCAACCAAAATAATACTTCCTATTTGAATGTCAAACACAGCCTGTGACAGTTTCAGAGTCTCCCTCTAAAGAAAACTGTAAAATCCATCTGCTCTGATGAGAATAAATAAATAAATAAATATCCCCCTAACCCTTTTCACATTCCAGGCATGTCCATTAACTTTCTCTATTAACACTCTTCGGACAGAAATAGCACATAGAATGCACCAGAGCTAATATTGGGAAAGCTAAACAAAAGCTGTAATCAGATTTTAAAACAGACAATATAAGGCATTGTAATTAACTGGGTTGGAATAAAGTGGTCTTTATTAGTGCAAATGAGCTCATCTGCTATAGGAATGAATATTTCACGATCTATCCAGAATGTATTGACATCAGCCACACATTTACATTTCTTCCATGGACAGATTGTTATTGACCTTGTGATGTGACATATCTACTGTCACCAAGCTACAAAATGGGAATCTCATCCTGCCTCTCCTCTTTTATATACAGAAAGCAACTAATTTGTCAGCATGCCAGCTTTAACTAGCTGAGATGAAGGTAAGCTAATTTAATAGGAACTGTTCAATAGCTTCGACCCACCTGACACTGTCAGTTAAGGCAGCTCCACATTGCAGTGTCTTTCATTATTTCCAGTTCTTTCTTCAGACTACTTGAACAGCAAGTCAAATAATATGCTCAGGAGTCAATAGGCCTGACTTTTTCTCAAGGACATTCTTTTGATGCCAGGAAGCGTCAAGTGGGAAAACACGTAGCGTGAAGGTGAGAGGACACTAATTAAATATACATAGCTCTGGCCAAGGAAGAATGAGGCACAGCTTGCTATCTGAAAACTCAGTTGCCTGCTTGGCTGAGGTCACAGCTGTTGACTTGTACAAGTTCTTAAGTTGCAGGCTCAGTATGAGATGCTTTAACACTCTTAAATACCAGACAAAGGCTATCTGCAAGGATGCTGTGTGCAGCTCTGTGTGCTTTTGTAGTTTAAAGTGACACAAAAGAGATTCCTTGTTTAAGTTCCACTGAAATGAATATGTATCTTTTATCTATCAAACTGTTCTGGTGTTTCCTGAAGCTGGGAAAGGATCTGTGCTTGTTACACCATGAGTAGTGTCATTAATCTTGTCCATGCAGGAACTGACTTTCTAAAGGATTATTTCAAAGCATGAATACAACCACAACACCTCTTCAGATTAAATTTGCTACAGTGAAAAACAAATGTTTACATGCACGCACTTGGATTTCAGAGGGAAACATGCATATTCCAACCACATATAACTGTTTCAGGACATGAACTTACATAAAAATATCAAATAGTCCAATCCTCTCCTCCCTTTCCTAGATTTTCTTTGCACTGCTGATTGCTCCCATTTAATATAATTATCAAAAACTATATCTAAAAATCAAAATTTCAATTACCAGCTTGCCAGATGCCACCCTGACCTGCAAAGTCTTACTTTTACCCTGCCATGTGTGACATGAATTTTGGATGTTTGTCCTTCCACAGACACCTGGGTATCAATGGCCCCACCTACAAAGGCATTTCTGGTTTTTGCTCCCATGTTTGTGCAGGAAGAGGAGATTCTGTGGGGCTGTTTGCATGCTGTGAGTACTATCCCTCCCTTCAGGCTCAAGAGTAATCAAAACTCACATTATCTCTAAATGGACAGATGAGGAAGTGCTCAAAACTGGGCTTGTATGATAGAAAAATTATGCAAATTAAGACATTTAATAGTTGCATAATTTCACAGTAACAACTGAGCATTTGAAACTCCAATGTTTACTATTCCTAGAACATAAATATAATGGTGCATCACATCCATTCTTTATTGTTTCCAGCCTCTTGCAATTTTATCAGTCTATGGCCAAAGAGAGTGTTTTCCTGAAAGCTGAATATTTCCTCCCCGTTTTTCCCTGCTGACGAGGCAAATAACATTGCACTTTTAGTTTATGAGAATGACTTTTGCTCACCAGCCATGAAGTTCTTGCTTTCTACAGAGACTGAGCTTGACCTCCTCCTTCCCTCCACCAGACCCTCCTGGTCTGAAAGCTGTGGGATTAAACGCCATCTGATAAATTGCTAATAAACCATTTATCTCAGTCTCTTGAAGTATTTGAGAGCAACCACAGGTCTCAGCTCATAAGATTTTCGAGTTAACAGCCTTTTTTGGCCAGGCTGTAACTACATTTACACTCTGAGCACATTAATATGCAGGTCGAGAGCAATACAATCCTACACTCCATGCTCCTTGGGAGGGATGTGGGAAGGGAAAGACTCCGGCAAGATTAACACACTTTTCACTGGAGCCGGTTTGTCAATTCTGTTGACCTTTGGTTGTGTTTTTCATGCTTACTTGATCCACAGGCTCTGTAAATGCATCGCCTGGGCCTTGGCTGTCCCTGGATGAGCAGGTTCCTCGTGGGTGAAGGACACCCACCCTGCACCTCTGTCCTGGTTTCGGGAAAAGGGAGAAAACCCCCGAATAGGATCCCTCTGGAAAAGTAAACCCAAAAGGGCCCTCCCCCCAGCTGATCTGGGAAAGAACTTCCTCAGAGAAAAGTGGAAAAAACAATTTATTTAACAAAGAAAGTGCCCAGAAGCATAAAGAATGACTAATATGAAACACTAAAACCTCGTTGCTCTGGAGTGAGGTGGTAAATCAGCCAGCCCCTGCTGTGGGTGTAGCTCAGCTCAGTCTCTCAGCAGCCCCTCAGGAGGCCCCGCCGGGCCGCAGCTGCAGCTCCCGGGGCTCCTCTGGGTCTTTCAGTCCAGGGCAGGTTTAAACAGCCCCGAGAGAAGGAAAAACAAACAGTCCGGGGAACTTCTCTGCCTCAGCTGGCTAAACTAACTAAAAGCACAGGAGATCTCTGTCCCACAGTCCCTCTGAGCTGCAGACAACACCAGGAGAAACAATGTGTAGGAGTCAGGCCCTGTCTGAAACTAATTCCTGCTTCTTTCTCCCTCTTCTCCCTCAGAACTAGTCTTAAAGGTAAAGAACTTAACAGAAACAGCATAAACAGAACAGACAATTGGGTGTACAAGCATCACAGAGTCACCCCAGGACAACCTCCTTGCCTGGTTCAGCCCATCCTCATGCATTTGGGCACCTCTACAAACACAGGGCAGCAGCAGACAGGCCCTGCCCCCTTCTAATTACACATTTTCCAACATCTTGGGTGTCACAGGTGATGCCTTGGGAAGGCTGACCTGAAACAGAGGCTGGACAGAGCTAGAGAATAAAGTAAGGATTTATTGAAAAGCCTCTAGGACACACCTTGGGCAGGACAAGAGCCTGGCCAGGGCTACACCCAAGGTGGACACAAAATGGACAACCGGTCATGAGGTCTCACACTTTTATGAGTTTTAGTCCATTTGCATCTTGGGGTTTAATTGTCCAATTCCAGCTCCAGGTTGTGAGGTCCCATCCTTCTTGTTCCTCCCTCCAGCCACCCTTGTTTGTGCTGTTGGGGCTGAAAGTTGTCCTTGGTGTGCAGCAGGAAAAGAATTTGTTTTGTGTCCCTGCTGTGTGCAGAGTTGAGTGACACTGACTGTGAGCTCAGAACTGCACCCCTGGGCAGCATAAAATCTGAAATACATGGAAGATAAACTTAAGGCGTCACAGGTACAGCTCATGAAAAGCTGGCTGTAGCAGCTGGAAGAGCGTGATGGGTTTGGTGAGGCAGCTCAGAAGACATTTCCTCACGCATCCTCCTCTCATTTACTGCCACTTTGCCATGAAGTTGTTCTGCTGATTGCAGAGGAAAGCCTTATATTTATAAAAATGTAACGCATAGCAAATTTTGTCCTTTTGGGCTTAAACACAGATGAATATTGACTGTGCTTGCTGGTTTCAAGTCCTTTAGCACGTTACACTCCATAGTCTGATACTGTGCTACAATCATGCTTCCATCCAAAACTACAGAAAGAAAAATTATATGCTTTGATCTTTTAAAAAATGTGTATTATTTCCAGAGCATTTTTCAACTGTGGTAATAGAGAGAGGAAATGCAAACACAACCATCAAGAAAACTGTAAGAGACAGTAGCTTGTGATAGCGGCAAACTGTATGAAGGCAAAATGTTCAAGAAAAATATTTTTTGACTTACCATTCACCCTGAAACAATTGCAATATATTGATGGGAGATAGGAAATGTGAGATATTAAGATTGCTACAAAATAATACATCAACTCTCTAGCCAATGGCTGTTCTCTAATTAGTGCACCTCTGGCACTGACCCACTTTAAAAAAAAATCAAAAAAATTAAGTTATTTTCCTTCCTTCATTTCTTCAGGGCAGGAAGCATGTCAATGTTTATAAACTGTTATGTAAATGCACAGCACTACATAAATTTTGTTAACAATGAAATAATTCTGTTTCTGTGCACAAAATCCAGACATCAAGAGTAACTCTTTTCTTGCCAATGACTCTGTGTAGAAGCATCTCCCAGCAGAGCAGAAGAAAGGGAAGCCCCAAGCAGCAGTTTTATTTTGTTCCACAATTTTGCAGCCTCATGAGCAGCTAAGGCTGATCTCAGAGCTGGCCTTATCAATCTGCATGGAAAACATTGACTGAAGATGAGGAACACTTTTGGCTTCACTTCTTTCTGATAAAAAAATCTACTGAGAGTACATTACAAGCTCATTTGATTGACCTGGTATTTAGAGATATTAAATGTTTCAACATTTTTGTTAAATCACAAAACTGAAATGCTGAGAATTTAGACATCACATCTATGCTTACCACACCAATGCTGGTCTGGTTCAGACCTTGTGTTTTGCAGCATTTTTTAGATTACAATACTGTCCTTTAAATTAATCAATCAAACTATTGACATAGTTTTTCAACAAGAAGTTGTAAAAAAATCATGTTCCATGCATTGATTCAAGAAATGATATGACAGGTGTATAAGATAATGAATCATGTTAATCAAAATTCACCATCTCATCATAAATTATATGAGAGCTAATGGAAAATGGGAAGTAATTATTAAAACAGATTCTTTTTAATATAATACATAATTAACACATGGAAGTCACTGCTTCCAGGCATCATTTAATGAAGATGTTTATAGGGTTGGGGGTTTTTAAGCTCTGTATGGGTAACAGAAAATTTCACATATAATCCAGAAGAAATGTTCTGCTCCAAGCTAAAGACCAGGGCCATAATTTAAAAGGCAAGATTCAAAAGACTTCAGGTTTATAATCCATTAAACCATTATTAAAATACTGTGCATTTTGTCATTAAAAGTCACAAATAGATCCACTTACAAAATTTATCATGGTATAAAAAACACTTTTACATCAGGTAGGGAGTAAAATGACAAATCATGGCTCACTCCAGAAAGCAAATTAAACAAGTTAAAGGTTTTGTGTGCCAAGGCTGAGAAACTCCACCAATAAACCTCAACTTTTCAGTCCCAAAGTACCTAAGAAAGCATGGGGTAGAGCTCCAATGGATGACTTCAAAGAACCCTCAATGGAAAGAACCTGTCTATTTCTATGTGAGGACTTAAGGAAAAACTTGCATTGAAAATGCTCCCACCTCCCATCATTTTGAAGCCCCACACCTTCCTGACTTTCTGAGGTCTTTCTCTACCTAGTAAACTCAAATAAATTTTCCCAAAAAGAAATTTTCAAGAGTTTCTTGTTTATTTCTTGGAAATGGAAAATGCAGTGAGGATGGATTTGATTAGGTTTCTTTAACTTCCAGTTGGGTTACCAAATGAAAAAAAAGCAAACAATTTACATAGCACCAGAACAGATTCTCCCTGACAAAATAAGAAGATATAAATATCGGCAACCAACAGCTATAATAAAAATAAACAAAAATTGGACTGAAACCCAAAGTTACTGATCTCCGCTTAAAGAGACACGAGTAGAATTTTGAGGCTAAAGGAATTCCTCTGGTTTCCATGGATGGGGAAGAAGGAGAACTGAGAATATGCAAATAGGCCAAGTATTTCATGATATGCAGATGGTAAGAAGCTAATTTCCATCTGACTTTTTTTTCCCAGTGGGTAATTACACTCTCCCTAGCAGAAGCTTTATGTCTGAATTGAAAGCAATAGCCAGTTCTCTGTAAATAACCCACTTCCTATACTGGCATGGAGGAAAGGGAGTTTAGCAAAAGCATTTTTATCTTTTCTGGTTAGAATATTTGTGCTGTAATTTCACTTTGAGTGGCTACTGTAATTACAGGTTAAATTTGGCACCTACACTCTACTAATCCAATATTTTGCTAACTCATTTAAGCCATAACATAAGAGGAGAGAAAATTAGTTTTAGGCTTCTCTAATGTAATTATTACCTTTTATTTAAAAAAAAAGAAAAAAAAAAGAAAAAAAAGGAAAAAAAAGCATTCTCAATTAGTAAATAATCAGAACTATTTTCCTTTTGGCAGTTAGCAAAAAAAAAAAAGCACAATTCCGTTCTTACAAATTTTTAAAACTACCTGCTGTATATGACCAATTTTTCTTCTAAGTTTTGTAAGCACTTTTGCACAAATAAACATCAAAATTCTATAATTACAAATTAGAATCACTGATTACATGTATTTACAGTAATTACATAATTAGCAATAATTACATTAATTAGGCAAACAATGAACTGCATTGACTAGCAATGGAAAACAAGAACATTCACACATATGAAAATTTGCTTTGAGCTAGGAAAGAAAGATTTTATCATTATCACTAAATGCAGAATTAAAGCACAGAGCAGCACCACTGGAGTGTGCCCTGCTTTATTCAAGCACCAAAAACTTCCTAAAAACGCTGTTGAAAACATGATGGAGTACTTTGAGATACATATATCCCAAAACACATGAACAAAGGAACACTGAAATGATGAGGAATGCTTTAGGGATAAGATTTTCTGTTTCAGAAGCCCCTAACTTTTTTTTTTTCAGAGCCTGACCCCATGGCTGCACAAAATTTCAGCTGCCCATGCCATGGGCTGTCACTGAGAAATATGACCTTGCTTTTGGCTTCTTTCTCTGGTGCTGCTTCTGATCCTGGTGTGATCATTGAACTCAAATATTCATGGCTACAACAATTTTTATTCAGCCTTGTTTGTTTCCTGCCAAGCTGCTCCAGATCATATTCAGGCTGATGCTACAAGGGAGAACAAAACTCCTTTCGAACAGCAGCAGTATCTTAGACCCGGGGAAGCAGACAGCAAACTCACCAATTTAGGTGCTTAAATTAAATGGCATGGGTAGGTAAAACCAAGCAAAGTCATCAGCTGGAAGACAAAAGTCACTCTGGGGACACCCCACTGCACATGAGGTGAACACAGAACCTGCTGCAAGGGGAGTGGGAGGAGGCTGGGGCAGAGAGCTCAGGAACACAAACATATGTTCTTCTGAGAAAAGGAACAACCCCGTTATTCCATCTGCCACCAGAGTATGGTCACAGCCAGTAACTACATATAGAAAGGAGTATTTTTAGTCTGGACCTTGCAAGTAACAAACTCACACTGTTCTATGTGCAGTGCTAATTATGTTCCTATCCAGGGAGTGAATGGCAAATTTCAGACAGCTTGTGCAGAGTGTCTCCTGGATTCCTTGGATCTTCACACCAAAGCTCCCAATCTCTCATGCGGGTCCCAATCTCTCATGTGAATTTTGTGAGTATTGATATGATGTGAGAACTGTGCTGAAACCCACCTGAACAAAGGCATAGCTGCTCTACAATGCCAGGCTTGTTTTGTGCAGCTCCAGAGTTTCCTGGGAGCAGGCAGCTTGTCACAGTGGTGTCCCAGGGAAGGGACACCTCCTCCACGGTGCTGAATGGAAGCAGTCACCTCAGCGAGGGATTCCCAGAAACACACCTGTGTTAGAGAGAACTTGGAGAGAAAATTAATTAGTTCAAACCAAAAGAGAGATTACCATTGAATTAATATTTATGCAACACAGGCAATCAAGGGACCAGGAAATAGGACGGAATGGGGAGAGAAAGTCCTTGAAAACGTAGTTGTTCCTGTTGCATTTGTCAGAGTTGTAGTGAAGGACTATAGGAACATTAGGGTGAGGCAACCTGGAATAAGTGAAGACAGCTGCTCTGAGGGTTTCATTAAACACACGACATCTGTATTTTCTGTCAGACAAGCACAAAAGTTCTTACGTTAGCTTGGTTAGACCCCCCGAGATCAGGAACACGCGTGGCTTTTGTCTGTGCGAAGGTGCAGCGCTAACACCCCTCTAAAGCATGAGACTCACAGATTGTGGGGCTAGCTGCAGCCACTTCTCATCTCGTTAGGGACCTGCCATCCATTCTTCTTTCCCAAGAAAGAAATCCTTTCCCCCAGGGCTGACAGGGAGGCAATGATGGGTGCTGATGCTCATTTAGGATCGGGAGGGTGATTTCAGGCGGGTGGGCGAGGCTCCTCCTGCGAACTGAGAAGGAAGGTAGACAAGAGCAGGCAATCCCACACATAAAGGAGTTTTCTTGGATAATTAAGATTTAGATTCAAAATAAATTTTCTAAATATTGTTTTCTTGTTCTGGCAGCTAAGTTGTTCCCTAATATGAATTCCACTCTGTGTTTGAGCACAGGTCCAGTTGTTATCAGTGTGTCACTAAGTGGCCCCCAAAACTCACCTGCTTTTAACCTCATCACGAAATGACCACGATACCATATTCTGATAATATACTTAGGACATTAATCTAAGCATTAGCAGGACAGCAAGACCCCAGTTTGTTTCAGTACCCAGAATGATTTGGCATCAAAGGCTCAAACATTGGAAAGGTCTACCAGGTTCAATAAAAGGCCAAAGCTTCTGGGGTGCACTGGGATCTTATTCATTATCTGCACTACTCCTTATTCCACAAAACCCCAGGTAAGTGGTTACTGTTTAGAAATTTAGCTACAGCAGTCTGCCTAAAACACTTCAATTATGCAGTTCCCAAGTTACCTTTGTGTTTAGTGAATGACAGCACTGCTGAAGGTTTAATGAGCTGTGAATGACTATACAAAACTTGGAGGATCACAAAACCTGCTTCTGGTAATTTACATGAGCAGTTACATCTAAGTGCCAGAATCTATGTCATGATCCATTGTTAATACACTCTCTATGTTCCTTCTTAAGACTGGTTGGAATATAATTATTTCCAAGTCTCCGAGCTAAACCTGTCCGTTCTGGTTTTCCTTTGTCTGAACCACTCATTGATACACAAAAAGCCTGCCTAGGAACATCAGCTCCCTAGAGCTTTTAGCAGTTAAAATATTTGATACCTTCATACTTTCCACCTCATACGAGCTTTTTTTTAAGAGAAAACGCTTTACACTTCTGTTTAAATCTGTCACATTGTGCTGGTGGGTTTGCAGGCTGCCGGTATTCCCTGCTGGAATAGCTGTGGGCTCATGGCACTGCTCACAAACCCCGACTGAGGGTCTTCAGGAGGGAGCTGGTGCATTACCTCTCCTCGCACACACATTTCATCCCGTGCTTTCTCCCGCTGCCCAGAGTGCCACAGCTTTGGCTCTTTGCACATTTTTAACTGAGAACGTGCTACTGCCTGTGCGAGGTGTTGTTTCTGGTATTCCTGCAAAGTGTCCAGATCAGATCGCTGCTCAGCTTGGGAGACACAGAAACCGCATCTCAGAGGGACGTAGATTAACACAGTAATCCTTTAAGCCATCAGATAGTGTTATCTCATTATTTGTATCTGTTCCCTAACAAAGAATTTGTCATCTCCTATATTCTCATCTGCGTTTCTGTCTCTACTTATAAATTTGTGGCCACATAATTTAAGAAATTCCTATTATTAAGAAACCCCCTCTTTGAGTGTCTCAACTCAGCAAATTACTTGACATCATTTATTCATTAATTAAATGGAGAACCAAAAGCTACATCCCGCATTAACAAGGGAAAAATGTAGGAAACAAAGAAACCAGAAGCAGAATTGATGAATATTCACTGTCTTTCTTGTCAAGACACCTTCAATTCAGAGAATAAAATTTGTTTTAAATGTATAGAAAAATGTATCAGGAAAAATAATTCACTTTTAGCCCTTAACATATACATACATGGGTGCAATTACTATCAGAGGATCTATTTCTGCAGTCTACAGAATGCTCAAAAATAAGTTAAAGAATTATTCAACTGCAGAAGCATGGCTAATGCTGCAATGCTG
Organism: Sterrhoptilus dennistouni; assembly: GCA_013397095.1. Taxonomy (NCBI): domain Eukaryota; kingdom Metazoa; phylum Chordata; class Aves; order Passeriformes; family Zosteropidae; genus Sterrhoptilus; species Sterrhoptilus dennistouni. Next base: position 47,846 of record VWZU01013054.1, read on the forward strand.
ACATGGAAAATAAAATCAGAAATGCTGGAAAATTAAGCATTGTTCTTTATTGCCAGCTTGCAGAAGATTTAAGAAAAAAAATCTGAAAAAAAAAATCCAACGACTTTTTTTTTTTACTATTCTGTTTACAGAAATTAAAACCAGCCATAGAAATATAAAATAATTGTCTAGAGATTTCATGCGAAGTATCTTGCCCTTGATGTTACAAAGTTGGACTCAGAAATGCACTTTTTATATTACTATCATATTACTACAATATTACTACAAGCCCTCCAACACACCTGCTGAACATCTCCGTCTGAAATAACTCAACATGATCAAAAGCCACAGAAAAACAGGAGCATAGGAGCAGAAATTCCATCATGCAACAGAAAAATGAAACACACAGAAGGAGGAACTGACTACAGCCTGGGCTGATGTGGACATGGGAAAGTGAATAGGGGGTTGCTATTCAATTTCCAAAGATGAATCCACAGTAAAGGCAAACATTTTTCTTCTTATATGTGAGTTCTGAACATCAATCAGTCCATATGGGACAAAGGAAAAGAACTGGAGGAAGTAAAGTCCACAAATAATTCACCTTTTCAATGCCTCAGTTCTGACCTCAATGACCCAATTTGGCCAAATCACACAGGCCTACACTGCTCTTCTCTGTGTACCTTAAGCATAAATACAGAATAATTGACTGCAGGGATTCAGTGTCAAATGTCCAGCTGTGTCTGTCCATGAGCTGTCACAAAATCCCATGTCCTACACTGGGATTAAGGCAAGCCTTAATTGTGCTGGGTGGGGAGTCTGGTTTAAAGTCAAAGCCACATGTTCTCTGGCATGTTCTGTGAATTGATCATGCAGATCAGTGGGCAAAACCCAATTAAAATATTACCACAACTCAGCAGTTACAGCAGTGTGCTGGTGACCTTCCATGGTGTTAGCAAGTACAGTATGCTTTGCCAGTGCTGATACACTTGTTCCTAAAGAAATATTTCGTTATCTATTGGAAAATGGTTATCACCCTGCTTTAAACAGTTAGTTAGAGGTACCTTTTTTTTTTTTTTTTTTCTGGCTTTTAACAAAGAAAAACAAATATGCCAACTTCAAAATCATTATTATTATTTTCTAATCAGTATAACCAGCAGGAAAAGGAGGTTTATTCTCCCCTGAACCTCAACAACATCCATCCCATCTTGTTTGGGTCTGTAATTCCCCCTGGATATTGGTGCCTGAAGGTGCATTGGTCATACAATCACCGTTTTAAAGCAACATCTTCTTTATCTTACCTTTGCATCCTCCTTTATTTAACGGAACTATTGTTCTTTTTTCCATCCAGAAGACATCATTTGAATGTTTACCAAGCACAGGGGATAGCTGATAAACAGGCAGATCAATTAATCTGAAAAGGTCGTAAAATGCTGTTTCGTTTCCCTTGAAAAATTACAATTGATGAGCATTTATTTGAAGACAGAATTCTGCAAGAGACTTCCATAATTAACAATCCAATGTAACAATCATTCCAATTCCCAGAGGTCTAGAAGATCAATTTTATAGTATTTTTCTCACTTGAGCATTATTTATTCATGCATTCATCTTAAATTGTTGATTTTTTTTCTGCTGCAATATGATGATTTGTCAAAGGCAAAGCATTTTCCAATGCTTTTTTCTTTCTTTCTTTCTTTTCCCTTTTTTTTTATATATATATTTTTTTTCTTTTTTAACACTAGCAAGGTGTTAAAAACTAGGAGAATATATTTGAAGCTAATCACTATCAGAGAGCCACAAGACTGCCTGAAATGCTGTGGAATTCTATTCCAGGAATATAATCAGAACTGCCTCTCCTATACCTCAGGTCTGAATCCTGACCTGGTGTCTATATTGCTTCATTTCCCTCCTCTCTCACCCCTAAAAAAATCCAAGCACCCCACAACACCTCCTTATGCTTCAATAAAGATGGATATTGGATATTTCAGGAATATTTAAATTTCCTGAATTGATAATGTTAGGGAGATGGACTTTACACTCAGTTTCCCAAGCAATAGAGATATCTTGTGAATGCTCCGCTTTAGCTGTAGCCAAAAGGAATTACAGCATCATAACTGCAGTTGTGAGACCTTTCAGAGTTCATCAATAAATCTCTCTTTGATACTATGTGAAGATATGGGGAAGTTTAATCAATAATTAATGTTAATCACATTCAGTCTTAATCAATGCCAGAACTACTACTCTTCACAAAGCCCAAAGACAGTTCTGTGAGGTACAAAATCAAATTTAATTAAAGCTGTGCATGCAGAAGAGTTTTTAATGCTATCATAATTAGTTTGTTTAATACTGCAATTTCCAAACTCCTCTGTACATTTTCAGAGCACTTGAATATTGAATCCATTATTTGCACCTGCTGTAGGATCCAGTTGGGTTGGTCACATGCATGCAGCTCTCATTTGTGAGACTGCAGAGGGACAGAACTTCTCTCATCCTTCCAATGCCCAGAAATAAGTAGATGGTGCCCAGAAGTCCAAGCCTTCCTGAAGATCAGAACTGCCAATGGAAGATGCATCAGAGTCACTCACCTGACTCGTGTCAAAAGATGCTTTTATATACAATTTATGACTTTATCAGCCTGCCAGGATCATTGTGGAGAAGGGCAATTTCACTCAGTGCTAGTTAATAGGGAAAAAAAGGTTTCTTCTATAACTTGAGGACCAAAAAAAGGAAGTGGTGCCCATCACTCCACCCGATCTCTTGGCAGGTGTGTTGAGGATGAGCCTTTCTATTCCCCTTCTTATTGGAAAGGGGAGGTCACAAAAAGAGCCAAATAATTAACAACCCTTCAAAGAGTGCGTTCAGTGCCAGAGCACTCGAGTCACAAAAGCGGGACAAACATTCCCTGAACCCTGCTCTTGGAGGCTCTTCCCATTCCAGCTCTGGCGGGAGATGTCTATTTTCACACATCATAAATTAGGTAAATGTTAACCCGTTCACACCGCCTGCTGCCTATAATGATACATTTCACTCCAGGCAAAGGAAAGAAAAAACCTTTTTTTGTTCTGCCATTATTTCTCATTCACACTGGCAAATGTCACGAGTCAAAGGACTGCTCGATATCATGGTTTTGCTGAGAAACAAGACAGCGATGGGCTCTGATTTTTACTTGATTACGGTCTAAGTTTTCCTTCCGAAAACTAATTTTTTCTTTCATTTACAAAAATAGAAATTCTGTCCTGTATTCAATCTTAGCCCATATAAGTGTTAATGTAGGAATTAATATTGCGACACATACCACTGTTTTGAGTTTCACCCATTTGCATAGCTGCCTCAAGCTCCCAGGTTTAAAAGTCAGCAAGTTCCTAGAGATTTGTGAGCTCAAGACCTTAAGATCTCAGCCATTCTCAGCAGTCAGGTTTGACTAAAGTCCAGCGGCAAAAAAATCCTCTGGCATGAAATAAACAATCAAAAGACGAAAGCACAAAATGGAAATTTCATGAGCGAATGTGCTACCACCACAATAAGGAGTACCATAGATTACCTGCCTGAATGGCTGTTATTGCTCCTTATATATATATATATACACATATATTTTAATTAAGCACAGAGAGAAATTTGCTCTGTCTGTATTTTTCTGCCTTAAGCATTCCTGATTGCTGCAAGATTTAGTCTTGTTAAAAAGCACTCTTGCATCATTATATATTTCATTGACCATTTACTGTAATGCTGAACGACCGATCAATTGGCAGTTAAACTGCTCATTAAGAAAAAAGTACAAGTTTCTCTAAACTCAGCTACTCCATTTTTTCTCCCAATCATTTCCTCAGTCTATTAATGGGCAGGTTTTGTCCTGCTGTTCAATAGTTCAAAGTTAGATTTACCTTATTCTGTGTAGTATAAAGCACTTAGGCAGTTTTAAAGTGAAAGGACTTATTGAGAAGCTTTTTTAAAGCCAAAATGACAGTAATAGCATGCATCTTAAATGCTAGATTTTCATGTTAAAGCATCAATTCAATAATCTGTGATCTGTGAAAAAGCAGTTATTTTCCTGTGATTTTATTTGTTACAATGAACGGACTGCAATTCTCAGGGACAAATTATGCAGGCTATAAAATTTAAACTTAAAAATTTGACACTAATGGAAACTCCGATACACAGACAGAAATCTACTTAGTCAGCAGCCACAAATCAGGACCAACATTTTCTTTCAATAACCTTTGCAACTTGTCTTGCAAGTTGAAAGGGCTTATTAATGAAACAAAAAGCAACTGCTCCCAGAGGTGCAGCCCCTCAATTTTTCAGCCCTGGCCAGGTGGGGTCTATGCACAAAACCTATCTGGATCACTTCAGATGATCCCAAGCTCTCCACATCATATGAACCTCTCCTTTTTTATTTTCTTTGCAAGATAGAGGCACTATATATATCTGTTTGTATAATTAAGTCACATGAGCAGGTCTTCAGAACTGAGATATTAATGACTCATGAAATACAGGTTAGTGCTCATCTGCATAAAACCCATAAAACTGGTGGTTAGCTTGAGCACTGCCTCATTTATTGCATCACCACATACTCTCTTTTTCCAGACAGATGAGTCTGCAGCATTTTGGCTCCAAGCTGTAGGACCAGATGCCAAAAAAATAAAAGACACCTGTTTTTTGAGGCTCAGGAGCAATTCATCCATCTCACAACGCTGCAACCAGTCAAAACTTGCTAAAGGCACCGTTAAAAGTTTCATGCCTCCATCCAGAAGCCACTGAAAGAGCAGAATTATCATCTCAAACACCTGCACATGAAAAGGTGCCATTAGAAATCCCCACATGGCACCAAATCCCTGACAAGCTGATCTCCATGGGTGATGGAAGCAGTGGAGAGACCAGTGAGGATGGATGAAGAGCAGGAAAAACATGGAGAGGACACGAGTAGGATGCTGAAGAGCCCAGAGGAGCAGGGAAACCATAAAAAATATGAAATTTTGGGCAACAGCCTGACCAGGAACAGCCAGAGACACTGTTCTGGTCCTGGTCTTGCTGTCTGCAGAAATTCACAGGAATTCATCTCCCACTTCTGGTCCAGAGAGAAACTGAGCAGGAAACTGAAAACTGGTGAACGAGTTGGGCTAAAAAGAAAAAAAGGAAAAAAAATTTAAAAAGTTAAAAAATAAAAATAGTGCATCTCAACCGCTTTACACTGACTAGCAGTGTTTGCCAAATAGTATTTTAGAAACAGGGGAGAGCACTTTTACTGTATTTTTTTTTCACCCAAATTTCAGTGCACACGATAGAACTGCAACCTTCTGTGTTTTGAGACAGTTTAGTTCCTTAACACTAATGTAAAATGTCTCTCATGTGGGTTTTTTAATCAGATTAGAGGTGTGTTTCTCCTGATCTGCTTTCTTCAATAGATAGTCGTTTCTGTATGGTTTCTTTTTCATTTGTTTAAACAGATTTGCAAAATCTGGCAGCCTGAATCTCATCAGGTAGAAGAAAATAGAAATGTGTCAGGTTTGGAGCTAAAAGACCAAACAGTCTGTGTGGCATTTGGGAAGGAGATTTTATATTTTGGAAGAAGGAAACCACTCATAATCAAGCACAAAAATCAGAGGTTGCTATTTGGCAGCACTTGGAATTTTTTTAATATATATATTATTTGTAGTTTTGCACAGAATGCATCCAGAACATGCAGAGGAAAGAGGAGTTTAGCACAAAAAATCCAATTTATCACATGTTGGTCACCAGTATGGATAAAGACTTCAGTGAGAGGAATAATTTGCTTCCATTTTTGTTTTGAAATTCTTCCACCTGTGGAAAAACTGTAATTCAGAACCGACCATGTACATAAAATGTCAGTTTAATTCAGCTTCTGAGAATTTTATAACAATAAAGGGAAAGTGGTTTTGTTTGGGTTTTTTTTTTGTTTTTGCTTTAAAAACCAAATTATTAGATTTGCAGTTTTGTGTATTAAACATAACTTCAACCCTATTAGCTTTTTTTTTAAACTTGACTGAGTGGCAAAATTTCATTAAATATCTTTAAGAACACTACTGATGACCTGTTTGAATTTATACTAGTAAATGTTGCCATTTAGTGGTAATGATGAAGTCAAAATAACAACATTTAGGAAGACAATGTAGGATATGATAAGGAAACCCAGCACTGCTGCTATAACCATGCACAAAAATAAAGTCCCTATTGAAAAGATAAACATGAATTCCCTCACTTAATCTCACAGGAACTGAAAAACACAACATTTATGTTTGATTCGGAGACTAAAATAGGCAAAAGAGAGATAATATGGAGCCATCTGTCCTGATCAAATGTGGTGAAGGGAAGTCACTGGACTTTCAGTTCATGAATAGGTTTTATACCCACTAGATATACCAGCCAGAACTGCAAATGAAATAAATATTCTGTAAATATCACCAATAAGCAGCCCCAGCCTTCTGATACACAACCCTTTAGTGAATCCCTCTCCCGTTTTGCTTTTGTGAGCTGCATCACTTCATCTGGTTCTTATGATGAGGAAATGCTCAGACTCAGACCTTTACACACTCTTATTTCACTGCTGTGGGCAGGACAATCAAAATAAAACATGTAAATACCAGAGGAAAGCAGTGACCATCTGGAAAGACATTTAATATGTTTATTTATCCAAACAGCTCTTCACAATAAGAGCATGAGCAGATTTTTGCCCTTCACAGATTTTTCGCTCTTCCCTCACTTTGGGGGGGGAGGGGGGAAAAAAAGTGCTTTGTTTTACACAGAAAACTTTGGTTTGGCTCCCCCCTAATTCACAGATTTCTGCATGATTCCCGAACACGGGGACTGAAATAGTACTCCAGTGCTTAGTAATAAAGATAAAACAACCACCATAATCTTTACTGAGATCCAAAAACAACCTCATAGTCACTCTAATAAAGGCAGCATCAGGCTCAGGCAGCACTGAGTAATTCTTCAAAACTTTCTAAAAAAACCCCAACAAGGTTTCTAAAAAGCCACATGGCTTTTCAGATTCAACTCTAATTTAAAATGAGAACAAAATACATACTTAGATAAGTCACCTCTCTCTCTAACTAGGTATATATTAATAAGTCTTTATTTCTAGAGCATATAAAGTTATAACATAAAACAAATAAATGCCAAGAGGTGGATTTTACTTAAATGGGAGGCCTAAAAGCTATCACTGCCTCTTTAACTTTTAAGTACAAGTCTTTCTCACAATAAAGTAGTCAACTACCTCCCCGCTGAACTATAAAGAACAGATTTAGTGGATACATTATTAGCCCTCTAGTCTGTTCCTAGACCTTTGCAGCAGAAAGCCAAATTAAATGCTGGCCTAAGCAAGATCAATTTTGTTGCAGTCAGCAGAGAAGCATCAGCCTACCTGTGATCACAACACCGTTTGCAAATGAAGGACTGCCAGCCTTACAGAAATCCTGAGGAACAGTATCTCGAAGTTTTGTTTCCTATACAAAGACATGGCTTTTGAATTAAGTCCAAAAGTGATGATTTTGTCACCTAATTGAAAGCAATATGGGACTCTGTATATTAATACTTGAGAGGGAAGTCTGACAGCATTTGTAGCAGTGAACAGTAAGGAGGAATTAAAATACACCCTTCTGTTCCAGCCATTCCCACATTGCTTCATCACACTTTGTAACACAGGAAGGAGGAAACAGTTTGTCAGAGATATTAAAGAGGCCTAAAATATGAACTTTTTAAGGATCTATGTGGGATTCCATAAAGCAAGAACTGCAATGATCCTCCTGAATGCAGTGAGACAAATGAAGGTCAATGAGTACATGAATAAATTGAAGTGAAATGAAAGTTCCTCGGGCTGTGCTGTTCTGGAGTAGCGTTCCAGCATTCTGAGGCAGCAGAGTCAACATACAGATCCTAACTGCTTTTGAGACGTAGCTTGATCAATTTATTTTACAATCCATCTCCTATGCCTGACTGCACCAGTAGGAAACTGGATTCAGTCATGCAGGGTATTCCTCCCATTACTCTCCCCTGCTAAGAGATATAAATAATATCTTAAATGTTTGTATTGTTTAATATGAAAAAATCAGTGGAGTGAATTTTCTAGTTAGCTGGAGCTCTTGTGCTGGTGCAGAAGGGAGGAGGCTTTGCCAAGGTAAGGATGTAATTTGCAGTGACTGCAATTTGAGTACACCTGGATGGAGATGCCCAAGGAACTCAGTGATGAACTGACAAGATCATCACAAAATGCACAGGAAGTAAATAGCGGCTCCCAGCTGTGCACATGCTCTTTAAACAACAATGTTTTGGTATGATCCTGCAGAGATTAGCACCGATATATAAATATGCAATGCTACTTTCTACAATGGAATGGCTCTTTTCCCTCAATGCAGATGAAAGAGTTCAGCAAAACCATTTAAATCCCTTCTAATTTGGGATCTATCCACTTGTGTGTGAGCAGGCACAGGCAGGCTTGTGCTCAGACCCCCTAAATGTAATATCTGAACCCTGATCTGAGGCTGTATATGTTGCAGTTGTCAAATTCTGGACTCAGGTTTGCCCCTGCAGGCATTCAGCTGGATAAATATCCCACTCCTGGTTCACAGTTCAGAGGGTGGTGATGCACACTTAAGTCTGGGAAAGGAAATAAAGCTACAGCTTAAATGTAATTTTCTATAAACTCAGAGTTGTATTTTTACTCACACCTTTTTGATTGATCACTTTCCAATAAAAAAACGGAATTAGGTGCTCTTGTGTTGGAAAATGGCTCTCAAGGACTAAATTTGCACAAAATTATTCCTTCTGCTAATGTTGGAAATCTTTTGTCCAACAACATCTTCCATGTTTGTTATCAAAACCTAGGGTGGGCCCTTCCATTTATGGTGTAACACCATAATTTATGGTGTTAAACCACAAATGGTGTTTAAGTATGAAAGAGAAAAATGCAGAAAATTGGTGCTTAAATTTGTTAGAAAATTAAGAAAAGAAAGCTGTCTGTGATGATCATTGTTACTTTAGTACCAAAAAATAAAAATGTCCTACATTTTATTTTCTTCTGGCATTTTTTGTTCAGTTAGTTAATTTTCTGTAATTCTGTTTCTGGTTTGGTTTATTGCTGTGGTTTTTAACTGTTGTTTGTTTTAAATATATTTTCTATTTTAAACAAAGTTGATAGTAATTACTGTATTTAATATGGTTGTGCTGGGAGTAACTGGAACACCGGCTATGAACCATGGAGAGATCCTAAAAGTGCATTTTATCATAAGATACAAATTCTGTTTCTATAAATCCAATAATATAGATATCCTGATGTTTCTAATAAGCTTTGACTTGTGCAGCAATTTAATTCATAGCCTGCTGCTTCTAGATTATATATTTTTAAGTTTTTTAAATTAACAAAAAAAAGGAAGAAAGATCTGGTCTTCCTTGATGTAATTTAATACAGACCTCTTCTAAAATGCCATGTCTTTAGGTTGGATTATACCAGCATCTAGCTTGTATCTTAACAAATACATTTTTAATTAATCGCACCGTTGTTTGTCTTTTTTTTTCTCATGAACTTCAACGGTTTCTCTAAAACATTGCAATCCAGAAATATTTCCATGTCGTATCATAAAGCTAATAACCTCACCAACCACTTATTTGCTGACAGAACATGCTGTCCTCATTTGCAGAATGTGAAGAATTTAGAATTTGAAAGGAAACAAAACGCCTTTAACAAGGTGTAAAGCACAGTTTCCTAAAAAAGCTTCATCACCTCGCTGAATTCATATAGTAGCCTTCTTTCCTCTAAAACCAGTCTAATTAAATACAGCTGGAGATAGCACAAAAGAATTCCATTAATTAATTGGCAACCTGCTGACACTAATTAAGCTATGAAAATTCAACTCCCTCACACCAGATTTTGAACATTACTCAGTTACATTTGTTGGGAAGTTTGCCCCGTGTCTCTAACATAACCAGAAAGGAGAAAATGAATCTTGTGGTTAACATGTGCAGGAACAAAGTGACCTATTATTGGAAAAATGAGATATCAAACCTTACACAGGTACAGAGAAGTTGTGCTGAAGGAGCCCTCACTGATAAATTCCCTCACTAAAGGGTTTAAGGCCATCCCAACAGGAAATTATCCCAAAACACCAATGGCACAGTGCAGGGTAATTAATTCATTTAATCCTCTGCCACCCTCTGTAAGGTGCCTCAAATCCTCATTTCAGCCATCCACTAGTCAAGGTTTCATGCAGTAAGTGGGGGAAAACATCAAAACTCCTTTACCCATATTCTAAATCTCATATAAAGCATCCAACGAGACCTCACTTAACATTCTAACAGTTAATTGCACAGTAACAAGGAAGATTTATTATTTAATGTCTCAAGGCCTACTGGCAATGAGTGGCTCTGCTATTATCTGAGTGGACACTAATGAACACCATCTGGTGCTCCTTCCATTCCCAAAATCCCAGACCCATCTCACGAGGAAGGTTTCAATGCTGTGTTCGAAATGTACTAACTCTGATCTTTATCCACATTATTTACTAAACAATCTAAACAAAACGAGGAACATAGCACAGAATAAAACAATTGTCTACTTTTCTTTAAATTTTAACCACTAAAATGCTTCAGGGACCATAAGGATCAAGAAGAAAATACATTTTTTTAATAAAATAAATAAGTTATTTTAGAAAAGTGGCACATAATGCTCCTCCTTTTTCTTTTCAGTTTTCTCTTTCACATGAGACTTAATAGTTAAATCACTTAGCCTTCAGATAATACAGTACAGCACAATTTGCCCACCTCACCATATTTTCAGAAATCTAATTAATTGGAAGGTGTTAATTAATTTTGAATCTACAGGAAAGTAGATTTCTGAAACAATTTTGTAAGAATTGATTTATATAATGGGTCTGTAACCCGATATGCTTTCAGTTCTGAAATTCTCAGTTAGCACCTGGCAAATCAGCCAGGAACAGCAAACTTTTGGCAATGAATGGCTCATTCATCATCAAATGCAAAAATCTTAGAAAATTAAAACAACAAAATAAAGAAAAGGAAGTCTGCCGATATACCAGTTCACATCCTTCCTGTAAATACACAGCCCTTCTCCGAAGGTATGAATTTTGTATTAAGGCTGTAGCTTAGTATAAAGTCAAATAAAATGCCGCCTTTCTGTGCAAGTTAAGCTGAGTCACCGTGAGTCTCACGGGTGGCAAGATCTGAAGAACAGCATCTGACTCTTCCCTTAAATTCCTTCTTGCTATGGCTGAGCAAATGGGCAAAAGTTGCTCAAAAAGATGAGTACTGTTGCCAATTAGGAATAATCAGTCACTGAAAAATAATGCAGGTCTCATTACCTCAGTCACTGTGCTAAAAATCAGTGAAATATGGCCATGACCAGCACCACTAGAATCAGTCTCTTTGCAGAGAAAACACTCAAAATATAATAAAAAATAAAGAAGATAGTAAAGAATATTTGCTTGCTATTTAGAGTTGAGAAGGTCTATGCTGAGCAGGGCACCATTCCTACTTCTAAACTTTATTATACTCTCATTTACTACAGTCATAACTGTAATATTTTATCATGAGATTAGAGTGCAATTGACAATATGCTAGGTAATGCATTTGATTCATGGATGATCTAAAGTAGAATGCTGGCTTGAATCCCACAGTTCTCACAGGGAGTCTTCCATTTCTCAGCCTACCTCGTGTTATCAAACTTTGAGAACATCTTGAAAATGCTGTGAAGTCAAACTGGCAGAAAACGCACCACGGGGGCAAGGTAACACTGAGATTATCACAGGCATCAGAATCTGCTTGCAGGTTTTACTAGGGCACAAAGCAAGGTCAGGAAAGATCAGATGGGATAGGACCATTTTAGAGACTGCTCTTTGTATTTAAACATTTCATTATTTTTCCAGAGAGACAAACAAATTAATTCCAGAACTAAGTTTTTTACGGACTTTTATTTTATACAAGGATAGTAAAAAATTGGGTGATTAAGGATGACTGGCTTTCATTCAAGGGTCTACTGTCAAGTGAGGGCTGGGAAGAGGAAGAGTTTGATGCAGAGCAGGTTATTCTCTTTGTGAGAAGAGTTCTCACGGTAACACTCGGAGTCATTTTCTGAGTGACTGACAGTTTCTAACTCTTCTAATTTCCATGAAACTTAAAAAAAAAGAAAATAAAAGAAGAAAAAGAAGAAATAGGGAAAGGAAGAGAGGCAAAAAAAAAATGAAAGCAGTATCTTATTTTATATATTTATTTTATATAACACTCTTTTTACTCTATTGTAATTGAAAATACTTTGATATTACAAAGAATAAATACTAATAGTCAAACTTCTATTGGGACTGAATCCTACCGTTTTCCTGAAGACAACATGAAAACTGAGACAATGAAGGTTATATTGATAATAGGAAGGAAAGAAGTTCAAACCATGCCTGGGGCATGAAACGGAGAGCAAAAGTCGGAGAAAATCATGAAAGATGCATGACTATCAGATTCCCATGTATTACTGTTACGTGCATTCATTAAATGATCATAAAGACTATATGGCATAAAATGAAAGAGAAGATCACAGTCTCTAATAGAACCCGATAATTTCAGAGCGGGAAAAGCAGCAGACCATGACAACAATTTAAACTAAGAACACTAAATCTTATATTCCAGCTTTCACTGCAAGCAAAGGAAAAATAAGAAACACATAGTAAATGGTAGAAGTGACAAAAGAAAATATGACATCGAATTTTAAGGCTACACTGGCACAGCAGAAATGAAGCAGTCATTTGTTTTGAAATCATTACAAAATTATCTGATAATTAACCACTCGTTTTTCATTTAATGAGAAATGCATTGGTTCTGAATGTACATATGCTGCAAATCTCCTGAAAACACATGTCCAGCTAAATTAGTTGTTGTGATTGTGACCAGGACATTTGGTGTTTGAAGCCCTTTATATTCCATTGTGGTTAATATCATCTGTATTATTTCACATAACAGGCTCTAACAGATCCTTTGGCCAGGGTTTTGACACCTCTGCATGAGGCTGTGTTTAACATCTCATCAGTTGGTATACATATGCTAATTGTTGCTGTTTAGCACCTGTTTTCTCCTTTCCTGCTGTTCAGGCACAACACTCAACTACCACAACTCTGCAGCGTTTGCAGAGCATTTCACCATTTTGCAGAGTAAATCGGACCTTCTGAAATCGTAGCAGGGGAAATTCTGTCCCCGTTTCCAGTGGTAAAATGGTTTGAAGTAACCAGTTGTCATTAATTACTCTTTCCTAACTAGTTTTATAATTATATTAAAAAA
>VWZU01013054.1:73464-96787 GCA_013397095.1 Sterrhoptilus dennistouni
TTTTTTTTTTTTGTACATTGCAACACAAAGGATGCTTGTAGAAATGGCAACAATTAACAAATTCAAATTAAACCACAGTTAGATGGCAATTAATATATTCACTTTCCACAGTTTTTGAGATAGATATTGAGCAAAGTATGATTCACTGGCCCCAAAGTGGCAAATTATTTTCCACTAAATGATCTAAATACTAGATTGCATGGGTTAGCTGTTTGTAAAAATGTAATTATAAAGAAAAGAAAGAAAAAAAAGTAAATTTCCTTTTTGCTTATTACAACAAAATGACTTAAAGACTGGACACAGAATTTAGTGCAATGATTTAGTTGACACGTGATGTTGGGGAAACATCAGGTGTGTCAACTAAACCTCAGTCAAAGGTTGGACTTGTTCTTTGAGGTCTTTTCCAAAGTAAATTACTCTCTGATTCCATAAGCATGTTTCATTTTGATTACATAAAAGATCCTGTCATGTCCCTGTGTTCTAACATGTTCCAAAATGAATAAGCATTAAAGAATGGACATGAAGTTGGTTGATCTGTTAAAGGAAACTCCACCATAGAGACCATGGGACCAGGCACAAACTGAAAAACCTCACAGCAGTGCCACTGGTAACTGATGCCATGTTGGCTTTTAAGTACCTCAGTGAAGAATTGCACGGAGCCAACCAAGAATTCCTGAGAAAAAGGCTCATCTAAGTTCCCATCACTCACCCTGTCATATTCCAGGGGAAAGTGCCAAGTCCTGGACACTTTCTCTTGCAGGGAAACTCAGTTTTTTTCTTTTACATTTACTCTGTTTTACATGAGACTGAAGCCAGGCCTCCCATTCTAGATAGCTCCACTAATTAAGCTAATTAGCTCTTTAGATCAGATTTCTTTCCATGGACTGATGAATATTAGGTTCTTTAGAACACAGCTGCCAGAAGGCAGTGAGATGATCTATCCCCTGAACAGCCAGTGCAACTCAGGTGGAACAAGAGTTTCACCTCAAATCCTGTAATAAACACAGAGCTGTGACACTGCAACATTCTGCTCAATCCTTAAAACAGATTTGTGCCTTGTTAACCCACAAATACCTGCCCTACAATTATACAGAGTGTTTTCAAATACAGGAGAGAGCTAAATTAGAAAATAAAAAATACAGCAACCTAAATCATTCTAACATATAAGCCAATCTGCTAAACTGAATTAATACAAATAAATAATATAAATAATAAATATAAAAGCAGTAAAGCCAGCCATCACAAAAAGACAAAAAATATGGTGCAGACTTGAAATCTGTGAAGACAACCGGAGTCATGCTTAGCTTAAATTATAGTTTCATTTTAATTTTTACCTTGTACATATGCATGCATTATGGAGAGCCCTAAAAATTATTATTTGGTCTAAGTAATATTAATCAAAATATTTTAAAGTTAAAATTATAATAAAATGCCATTTTACAGTTTGGAAAGTTACTTACAAATAGGAGTAAAGATATCTTTACGTGAAATAAAATTCCTCTATGTTAAATTATAACTTTTGACATCTCCTGTAAGAAAAGAGAAAATTCCCGCTAATTTACACACTAAATTCAAAACTGCTACAGTTTAGCTGGTGATTACTTGAAGCAGAAAAAAGGACATTATACCTCTGATGACAAAATGGTCGTATTTACATCATGCTCACAGGCAAAAGAACTGAGGAAGGGTTATGTGATATTGCAAATATTAAATTAATTATGTTAATACAAATACACTCTTCAGGAAGAAATCACTGATTATGTTTTTAATATTGGGACAGTTCCTTTGTAAAGGAACATTTGTGGATCTGATCAATTTTTCAATTTTCTGTCTCTGATTGAACTCACCAGCTAAAATGTGACTATTTTACAGTAGAGAGTGCTTTAGTATTTGGTGAAGGATTCTGAAGTTAGGATGGAAATTCTACTTCAATTAAGAGTAAAAAAACAACCCTAGAATAAAGGGGTAATGGATATAAAACTGAGAGGGGGAATCATAAGTGCAAAATCTTTTAGACTTCAGGTAACTCCTCTAGGTACCTGACTGTCACTCACCTGGCACTCTGAATAATAATTATCCAAAATATTGGAGACATACAGGATCCATGTAGGCTAAATGTTCACATGAGATTCAACAGATCCATTTCCAAGTCCAGTACTATAAAATATCACATTGAACAGTATTCCTTGGAAAAATGGCAGTATCAGACTCATTCCTGTGACAGACCTCTTTCCACAGTCAGCCTCTGTCTTTGGATAAGCCATTAGGAAAGATGACGTGTCTATCCTGGCACAACTAGGTCCTAGGGAGAAGTTGACAGATGTTACAGTATAAATCCGTTCTAATGCACATTTTGTTGCCTCCAGAGGCATCTTCTGGTCTTCCACAAAAGGTTACTGAACCATATATAATACAAAAATGCAGATAAAATTGTAAGGAATAAATGTAAGATTCTGTTCTACTCCACTTAGAAAGTCTAATGCATGAATAATGTTCCATCTGCACAGTGGTCAAATGCGACTGAAATTGATTTTAGATGTAGCACATGGAGCAGCACAGACCTTAACAAGCTTAGTGACATAGGGGACCTTGTCAGGAATCTGTACAAAATTCATGATACAAGAAATTTTTATAAATGAGAATCTGGGACAATGAAGAATGGGGGTTATATTACGAAAAACTTTTGTACCAAGTAATCAAAATGAATCACATACCAGAGGCATTCTCGAGTAGAGGATAACAAAGTTTAGTCACATTAAATTTATAATAAACACATGAAACATGTCAAATGTGCAGCTACATATCCTGACCATTAACTTTTCTGGATGCATGAATAAAACATGAGCAATGGGAACAAAACAGTCTTCCGATAACCTGTTTAGCTGGATGGAGGGGGGGTTTTTTGTGTTGTTTTTGTGGTTTTTTTTTTTGTTNGCAGCTTCAATCTTTCCACCACTTTACCTTCATCAGGATCAGGGTAGTCCTGACCTGTGAAAGTCTGGACTGCTTTAGGATTCCACATATCACTCCTAAAACCTGGACAATTATCCAATTCCATCTGGTGACTCTGCAGAAGGAAAAAAGCTTAAGAAATTATTAAAAGAATGAAAAAGGTTGTAAATTGAAAAGCAGTAAGATAGGTCACCTAAATTTTGGAAATATGTGCCAGAGCTGATGCATTTATTCATTAAAACCTGATGATCAATAATAATCTTTCAACAAGGACTCATGAATATTTTACCTTCCACCTGACAACCATTTCCATCAATATGTAAATGCCATTGATGATATTTACATCCATTGGTGATATTTACATCCATGTGCATTCATTTTAGCACATGGATGACATGACAGCTGGGAGGGTGTAGATGCAGTTTAGCTGCTCAGGAATAATGAATGGAGGAGACCAAAGCTTCTTCCTCACTTCCCTACAAGATGATGGTTTCAGTTCTCAGGCTGCAAAGGAGACACACAAAATATGTCTGAACCAACATGCTCTGTTCAGGAAAGCATTCAAGCACCACAGACTCATGAACTAAAAGGCCTGCCAGCCTTCCAATTCAACACAGTGATTTATTTTTACATGTTGCAATGACATTATGAGCCACATAATACTTCACTTTGGAAGGAAACAAGAGCAGTATTTTTCAAATCGGGTTAAAATTTATACATTGACTCCATAATGTCTCAAGATGCTTTTCACTTCAAGATTTTGCTTATGGAACCCATAGAATTTAAAGACGAGCAAATGAAATAAAAGTTAATGTAATAAAACCAGTTAAATGTTTATTTCCACTGTCAGTCAATTCAAATTTCACAGATAGGAAACAGAAATAATTCAAACAGGCATCCGCCTAGTCTCCTTTTCTGGATTTTAACACACTTTGTTTTGCATTCTTTTAAATGCATCACACTTTAAAGTGGTTAGGGATCATATTCCTTGGCGTATAAAGATTCTTCAGGATAGATTTATACAGACGGGACTGCAGCAGCTTGAAGGATGGGAACTAATAACATCAGCACAGCATGCATATCATTTTGTGCACAGAAACTTGGCAAGACTAAGAGTGTTTTTAGTGGAATGTGGCTATGCTAATACTTCCTCCTGTGAATAACTCCTCTTCACTGTGTAATCAAGATCTTCACGCAGCGATCTGAGATGGCTTTTCACAGAGCTGCTTTCAAAAATGAGATTGTCCTCATTATTATTAATCTTATGAAAATAAATTGCCTTGGAGTTTAGTGCTAATTACTGTCCCTGACATATAGCCCAGGAAAGGAAGGTGTGGACTCTTATGCAACAGTCTCAAAGATAAAGGCCACCACCTTTGCAGAGTGAGGAAATGCCTTCTAATAACCACAACAGAAATCTTGAGCTAAAATGTCCCTAGTTGCAATCACCTCACAACAGAACACAACACATATTTTCTTTTTATTTTAAACTCCAATTACATTACTTTTATGTCTGGAGACAACTTCAAGCTAAATAGTGCCATTTCTCTACTGTGTTTTACAAGATGTCAACAAGCTTACACGGCTGACAAGCATGAAAACCCACATGTGAATTTTGGCACATCTGGGCTTTTATTTCCTTGTTTTGCAAACAAGTTTTTATTGGAATGCTATTGAAATAACTATTAAAAAGCACATATGAAAATCAATTCAGTCTCAAGAAGTTTCTGCCCTGACCTACAGAAGAAAGAAAACTCACTAACCTTGATTCCTGTTATCACTTGAGAGCAGGCCAGATAAGCTCTTGGATCAAATTTAAGCTACTTCAGCCTAAAATCACCTGCCAAGTGTTCAGCCACGGGCTTAGGCTGAGCTTACTGCCCAAGACAGCTTTGTCCTACAGGTCACACTCGATGGCAGCAGCACCTGGGACAGGAGCCCTGACACTGCCCCTCCACGCCCTGTCCAGGATGACTTCTTCATCACAGCAGGATTTATGACTTCCTCAGGATTTATCTCTAAAATCGAGCCCCAAGATGCTCTGAGCAGTAACCTGAGGAGATCAGCTTGATGAGCCTGAAACCCACCCAGCAGCTTGTGGAAAACCACCACACTAATAACAGTTCATCCCCTTAAAAACCAGCAATTTTGAAAATTACTGGTTTTGTTCTCTAACCTTAAAAGTGAAAAGAAGCTGGAGATACCTGAAACACAAACCAACCCCACAAAACCCTAATTCATGTTGCTTCAGTCAAAGAGAAGTCCTACAAGGCTGTCTGCATGAGAAGAGGGGAATGTGGAAACTCCTGCTGCTTTTAGTGCCTTTCTATAATCTACAGTCAGCAGAACTAAACAATATTACACAACAGTTTCTGCATAAACATAGTTTGGTAACTGCTAGGTAAGAGAAATAAAAGTTAAAGGAGGAAATACTTTCCATTCTCTCTTCCTCTCTCCACTCATTCCAACATGAAGCTGGTCGATAAATCTTAGGGCTTGCTTAGGTAAAAAATTAAGAAAGAAAGAATTTACTGAGAAATCTGAGTGTGTCTGGGTACAGGTGTAAATATTATTTTAGTTCAATAGGGATCCAAATGTAGCACAAATCACCAACTATATGAAAATAGCTACCACTTAAACAGTATTGCATGCAGATAAGTTACTCTGTACACCCCTGAGACTCTGGGGATTGAACGTAACAAACATTGATCTGCTGAAACACCACCTTTCTAATTCTTTGGGTTTTTAAACCCAAAGGATTTCTTTAAGGTACTCTATGCAGTGAATGCTTCAGTTTTATGAAAAACCTGCCTTGTATATTCAGAGGGATTTTAGAAATTCATGTTTAAAGGTGGTTTTAGAGATATCTATTTAAATAATAGAACACTTCTTTTTCTCACAGTTTGAGAAGGCAAATGTGCAGTTTCATTGGAAATTAAAAATGAGACAAAATTACAAACACCACATCTATCACAACCTCATTCAGTTAATTAAAATCAGATGCTCAGCTGAGTAATTTTAATTAGCAGTACTGGACACATTTTGAAGTTGTTTGGGATCAGGAGTTTTTAATAATTTATCCTCATTTCTTGGAACTCAGAAATATATTTCACTCTTGGACTTGAATATCTACACCCATAAATTTTACCCATGAAACATGAATTACTGTAAATGTTTGTTCACAATTAACAAGTGGCTAAATAGGAGTGGAACAGGGCTAGCAGTGTGTTAACTGCAGCTCCTCATTGGAAGCTTGATGGAGACAGAGCACATTTTTTCCTTTTTTTCTTAATCAAATCTCAAGTGCAGATCTCCTGTAAAAGCACTTTTTTGTTTTCAGATGAGTTAAGGTTGCACTTCAACTCCCTTACAGGATTCCCAAGGGACTTCATGAAGTTGTTTTTTCATCCAGAGTGGTAGCTGTACTTTTGACCTCAGCCAGTAACAAAAATACTGACTGATTTCTTTTTCTTAGAGGGAGAAATGGATATTGCTTGACACTCTGTTAATTGAGAATTTATCTTATAAAATATAACTTCTTGAGAACAGGAGATACAAAGACACAAAAATCCTTGTCTTCAATAATACAGGTACTTATGCATGTTTTGATCTGGTAACTGCCCATTTTCAACACTAAATTGTAATGATTTCTCACAGCTGTCTTGAATGACATATATCCTGCATTCTTAGCTGAATTATACCTAGCTCAAAACCACCTAATACAAACCAAAAATGGTGCTGAAATTGCTAATTCAAGTTAGGAGGCTAGGAAATGTCCCCAGGGTTTCCTGTTCAGCCTTGGTTTACCTCCGAGGCACCATTAAATACTGTTAATTTTTAATAGCCTACTAATATCCTTATTTTTTTCCCACTGAGTGCATTACTGGGGAGTCATTTTCCCATTCTTGATTTCAGTTGATATCAAGTGACTGTTACAGAGGTTCCAAGAAAACAAAACAGAGATTAATGCTAAAAGTATCAGAAAACCTCCCTCAGCCTGAAGATCTCTGATTTCTTTCCCGTTATCCTCATATCAGAGCAGGCTTGAGCACAAAGGGTTTGTCAGGGGTGTGCCACCACGTGCAGAATTTTGCAGCCTAATGCAGTCAATAAAACAATATATTCACTGTTTACACAATCCTCAATGCTGGCTGAGTGCTGCCACTGAGTTTCTCATGCATAATTTTGCTCTAACAGTCAATCTTGTTAATATTTTTCACAGGGCCAAAGTAAAGTGCCACTGTATTAGTCTGCCTGCATGAGAGCTCAACCTGAAAGCACAATGTTCCACTTTTTCCCCTGGAACATCTGTGGAGTATAATTATAATTAAGCACGTCTTGAATATTAATTGTTCTAATGTCACTGATGTAATGTCCTAGGATACACTGAATCAGTTCTGTTTCAAAGTACTGTTTTATTTAAGAGCTTTGCCAGATGTTCTCATCATTTCACTTAGATTTTTCCACCAGGGAAACAGTTGCTGAGACTTGTGAATCTTCTGCCTTTGCCAACTGTCAAGGAAATAATTTCATCCCCAAAGAGGAGGGAAAATCACCAAGGGGTTTTTTTTTGGGGTTTTTTTGGTTTTTTTTTTTTTTGTGCGTGTGTGGGTGGGTTTGTTTTTTGTTTTTTGGTTTTTGTTTTTTTTTTTTTTTTTTGTAAAGGAAAAAGAGAAGTGATGTTCCATAAACATTTATACTGCTGTTGACTTAGAGAAGATTTTTCTGAGAACACAATTATTGCAATCTTGGGCAACAACGAGCCCTTTTATTCACTCAAGTCACCACCTTACGTTTTCATTTGCATCTTATTTTCTACCATGCCATGCAGCAGAAATTCAATGTAGCTGGCTTCAGTGTTGCAGAAATTAGAAATTACTGTTCTGAAGGACCATATCCTTAACTAATACCTTGGGTATTTTTGCTGTCTAGAGTGATCATATGCCAGAAAAGACCACCTGGGAATCCAATCTCTCTCTAATCAACAACTTTTATAGTAGTGGAAACTCAACAACTGCTGAAACTAAAACGTATTTTACAATTACTGATTCTGATATTCCCAGAACACTGAATCTGAATTCACTTGCATTACTTCACAGCTGAACTACTTTAAACACGTCATTTTAGCTTATTTGTAAAGAACAATAAAAGAACAATAAAAGAAAGGCCTTCTTATCAAGGTTCAACAGTGACAGTGAATGACTGAAACATCAAACCAAGCCTCAGTTAGAAGCCTATTTGCTTGACACATTTGTTCTGAAATAGTTCTTTCAAGGAAACTACTTCAAAAAAGAAATTGCTGAATACCGCAGTAATTAAGGATTTGATCTCGTAATGTGGCAAGTGCCTTTCAAAAAACAGTAAGTTTTTTATTATGCATTGTTCTCTGCAGGAATGCAGATTACTCTACTCTACTCTACTACTCTACTGGGTTAGAGTGTTTAAAAGCCACATGAGCTCAACATGGACTTGACAGGTTTGGGAATCTTGGGTTGGACTGAGCTGACCTCCAGACACCCCTTCCATAGGTTTATCCATAGGTAAGCAGACTTTTGATTGGAAAAGGTAACAATGGGCACATTTTTTCATTTAACAATAGAATACTAAGCAGTGCTTGTCAAGCCTTAACAAATTCCAGTGTCCTCTTTGCCAGCTGATGAAG
Source organism: Sterrhoptilus dennistouni (assembly GCA_013397095.1). NCBI lineage: Eukaryota > Metazoa > Chordata > Aves > Passeriformes > Zosteropidae > Sterrhoptilus > Sterrhoptilus dennistouni. The sequence continues at coordinate 82,079 of VWZU01013054.1, forward strand.
AGAGAAGAAAATTAATTCCATTACCTCTACTAATAGAACATGTTTGCCAGAGAGTAACTCAAAACAAATGAGCACCTGAAAAAAAGCTATCAGGATGTACTGGGCTGCTCTTTATAAAGCAGGCTTGTGTTCTATACCATTGCTATAACTTTCAGGCAGGTCTGACCTTGCAATCTTACAAGTTGTACTATCAAAATCCATTTTCCAGTGACTGATTTGCAGAAGTTCACAGAATTACCAGCGAGGCTGGGCACCAAACCTGCAGATCCATGATTTCAGTGCTCTGTAACTGCTCCCTCCCTTTGAGGGACTTTGCAGCTGTCCTCACATCAGCAAAACAGATGGGAACATTTTTTATCTCAACAAAGCAAGTGAGCCTATAGTGCAGTTGCTTCCACAGAGAGCAAAGGTTCCCTTTAATGGGCTCACTGCATCCTCATCTCCATAATTAATTCTGTTAATCAAGAGGCTGAAGCTTAATCCTGCATCCTCTTTTTTAGTCTAAACCAAAGACTGATGGCTTCACATCTCATCAAGGCTGACACAGGTACTGCTGAGCAAACCAGAAGTTTCCACCAACACTAACAGTTCTGCTTTCACCCACAGGAAGGAACATAATTAAAGAATGAACATTAATTCTCCACAAACTCCCTTATTTTTCAGATATTACCTTGCCATGAAATGCATTAATCATCAAACCTTATCATTCTAGTCAACAACACTCATGATTTGAAATGTGTCCTACCCTTCAGCTGAACATCAAAGTGAAAATAGGAAGTAATTTCTAATTACAAACAACTAGAAGAAACAGCAAGTCTATTTCTCATTAAATATACTTAATATTAAAATATATTTTGTTTTTCAGAGGAATTCATGTCCTCAGATCTTTCTGTTCTCACTCTCTGAACAAGTTCCTTTGAAAGTGTTACTGTGTTCAGCTGAGGTCACTATGTATGAGTTCTCTGAGTGGCTGAAAAGCACAAAGATTGAAAATATGACAAATAGTTGCTGTAGAAATTCCCCCCAAAATATCTATTTTTGCATTTAAACTGCTGATAATTTTTCTTTCCCTATCAGGAAATAAAGTGTAATATGCAAATTACACTTTAAAAAACCCAACAAATAAATGTTAGAGAACTATAAATAACACTTGTGTGCATCCTGTCTTGTGTGACACTTTACTCTCAAATGTTGGCAGTTTGGTGTATTTTTTTTTAATTTCATGCATTATTAAGGACTCCTGATATGTAAAACACTTAAAAGGATGCCTCTGACAAGACACCCCTATTAACAAAGAGCAAACACCTAAATGCATGGCATAGCCACAAGAAATACAATTTAACTTATGAATTAACATGTGTTTTACTACATATTTTAACTCTGAAGCTTTAGAGTTTCATAATCATCATTGTTTTATCCAAATTTCCCAAAGCATTTGTGCATTTTGTACCACAAAAGCTGATAAACAACCTCTATTTTCTAAATGGTACTATTGACCTACCTCTACCCACAAAAGCAATCTCTTATTTAATGCGATCCCTCGCATGAGGCAGGCTCCACTGAGAAATGGAAAGGAATCTACCTTTGCAAGCCTGCCAGTAAAATATATTTGGGTTTGGACAGTGCAAGCAATAAACAAGATAATTTGTTCCTCATTACCTTTATCCCACTCAATACACTCTCCTTTGTTAATTATAACCAACGTGCCCTCTGTTGCACAGTTCTTTTTTTGGCTCAGAAGTAAAGAAAAATATGGCTAAAGCAGTAAGGTTGAGGAAAAATCAGCTAGGAGATGATCCTTGAGTATAGTTCATGATCAAATTCTTATTGAATTCAAATTGTCAGAGGTTGACAAACACCCAAAGTCCCTGTCTCTTGCCTTCTGATTTAATTACTTAATGTACCAGGCTGAGTGACAGTTTTTTAATGTGCTTACTCGCAGCCATCACTGTTGGACACAGAGCAAATACCTCTAGAGTATTTTAATGGAGTCCTAATGAAAACGGAAATAGAATGTGCTAATGAAAATACTTGTTTATTAAATGAAGGTGTGTTAATATGACTCGAAATCAGTTCCCTTAAACAGCCCAAGCAGAAAAGTAGGTTCTAAGTTTCTGTGTGATCTTGCAACTGCTATTCTCTTTACTACAAGAGTAATACTGGAATCTTCATTAAGGAAGGCAAAATAATATCACTTTGTGCACCACTGGAAGATGCTCCACAAGCAGCTGGGTCACACTTCATCTATCACCCTCCAGGGGTGGCTGCAGCAGATCCTGTGGGTTTGGCCCCCTGTTAATCTGCAAACCCTGCCAGGAACACTGCTGAGGACTGAAACAAGGAATTAGGAGGCATAAAAAATTGTCCTGAGCACTCAGACCAAACTTCACTGGATTTTCATTGCATTTTCTGCTACAATCCACAGATGGCAGCTCCCATTCTTAGTTCAGGACTGCAGAGCTCACTCTTCCACACAGGAATGAAGTTACTCCAGTTGGAGCAATACTTTACAGCAACTTTATCCAATGACTGCTTCAGCAAAGTGAAGTTAATATTGTGAAAACCAGTGGAAAGTTAAGCAAAACACAAGCACTAAGGACAACAAATTTCAAATGCTGATAGGTTGGGCTGAATAAGCAATTGTACTGCACACAGCAACTGTGATGCAAGCATGGGGTTTTCACCTTATGGATATCAGACATCTATTTCTGCTGAGCACGTTCTCAGTGTGGTTAATATTCATACCCCCATGTGAAAATTCATAGGACTAAAACCATCCTGAAGTTTTGCCTATTATTTTTCTAAACAGAAGGGCTTTTGGAACAATTTCTTTCAGCTCACAAAAAAAAAAAAAAAAAAAAAAAAAAAAAAAAAAAAGGTGGCAAATAAATATATATATAACCTATATGAAAATAGGTTAACAAAGTAAAATATTAAAAAAGAGTAAAAGCAAAAGAAATTTTTTGTGCCTGTCTAGCAGTGAAGAAAACAAAAAAAGGACTGATTTTTTCCCTCATTTTTTTAATCTAATCTTTAAATATAATAATCTAGTATTTTATTTTAATCATGGTGAGAAATATCTAGAAAATTTCTCATATCTAATGAACATGGCTGAGCATATTTAATAAAATAGAAGGGAAATACTTCATGAAAAAATAAGTATAACTGAATATACAAATGACTCAATCAAAAGTCTAAAAACGTTGACAAAAAGCTGGAATCCCAGCACATAATCTGAGTCATGTTAGAACAAAGACCTTATGATTCAACCTCAAAGAATTAATCTTAAATAAAAAGTGAGTTACCTGAGATAGCAAGTTTGACAGCCTATGCTGTCAGGTCTGACACTACTGTAAAATAAATTACTGTAATCCAAAAAGAAAAGGGTATCATTCAACCTTCTCTTGCCTAAAAGACCTTGAGCTCTTATCAATTTCTAAATAATATCTACAAGTTATGGAAAATAACTGATACATATATAAATATACTATATAGATATAGATGGATGACAGATTAGATATAGATTTATAGATTAGATAGATATAGAGATAGAGATAGAGATAGAGATTATATAGATAGATAAAGAGATATATAGATATAGATGGTAGGTATAGATACAGATAAAAGTAGATATAGATACAGATATAGATTTAGATATATAGATACAGCTAGACATAGGTACTGACTGATATAGATAACTAAAAAAAAAAAAAATCAAAACTAAACAACCCAAGCCAAACCCAACATTCCAACTAGCTGTTTTTCTGCTTTTCTCTTCTGTGGAGAGTCTCAAAACTTCCCCCCAAAGTTTGCAGAACTTGCAAGTCAAGGGCAGAGCAGCATGTGTCTTTCTGCAGTGACATCCAGGCAGGAGCCCAGCCCTCTGTCGCTTGCCAAGAATTGAGAGGATTTGGCCGTGTGAGAACCCTGCAGCGTGGAGTGAATTCAATCTGCACTCAGCTTTGTCAAACTGCTTGCACATCTTCCTGCTGCACGGAGATAGGGGTGCACACTGAGTATTTAATCTGCATTCGAATGATGAAGTCCTGCACAACGAGGCTTCCTTTGAATCACAAAGGTGGGGAGTAGTGGAGTCTACTCCAGGCAGCAGCTCATTTTCTCCCCTCTGCCTCTTAAAAGATCAGTCCAAGAAGTACTGAGAGGTTCAAGACCATTAACCCCTCTCTGGGAGCGTATTTCAAATGAATGCAGCCCTGCTACAGCCTGGTGGCAGTGGGCTTTGGGCAGTAGGAAATGCAGCCCCAAGGCTTTCACCAGCAGGGAGTACAAACCAAGGAACTTCTACTCCAAAATCCAGAAAAGCTACAGAAAGTGAACGGTTTTGTATTTATTTTGCAGCACACCTCACAATAACTCTCCCTCAGAAGATGTACCTGTTGTGTGTAATCTTGTTTGAGACACTTGAGTCCTGGATTATCCCTCAGGATCTTCCCACCTGCTTCAATCCCTGGCCTAGAGAATGCTGGAGGATTAAACTTGGTCTGAAACGGCCCTTGGATACACAAAATGCAACTTCAATACACAAGGCTGGATCCCAGATTTTTCTCATGGTGTAAATTAAGAGCACTGTATTATTGTAGAATTTTAAGTTTCAGAAAGGAAGCTTTCACTAAAACAGATTTTTCTGGAAAAGACAGTGATATTTGAGACTGAAAGGAGCAATCAGGATCTCCCAGGTTGAGTTGATGTGCAGCAATGCACACAGCAGTCTTCAGTCATGACTCTCAAACATAGCCTACAACTTGGATTTAACATACAGTGCCAGGCACAGAATTGAATATAATTACCCCCAGTAAAAGAAAAATCTGTCCAATCCCTAACAATCAATTACAATAATCCAACAAATATGCTCTTCCATAAATCTTGTTTATAAAATTAACTTCAGCTTGTCTGCCCATAAGTCTCTGTAAGAGGGACTGAAAGCACCCGGAACAATAATCAATATGCCATGTTGCCACGTTAGATGCAGGAAATAAGTAGAGATATTTTCACATATCATATGAAAAACATCCTCAAATATGCATAAAGTCCATATGAACCAGGAGGAAATACAGACAAAAATAATGAAATACGAATAGATTCTGAAAGTGAAAGATATCCAATGTACTCAAAGAATCAGAAAAGCAATCTGTGTGGTGGGAGAAACAGGAAGAAAAAACATCCTTACAGCCTACAACTCCTGCCTCAGGAAAGGCTGGAAAAAATGCCAGAAGAGGAGCAGGATAAACTTTGCTTTGAGGGAACTTTTCCTGCTCTGTTCCTAAGATCTTGACTACTTTTTCCTTTCATTGCTCGCTCCCTTTTTTTCTGGAGTTGCTCATTTTTGTGCTGCCTGCTCCCTCACTTTGTTCTGCTTCACTCACCATGGCACCCCTGCACTTGACTCTCCCTAATTGCCAGGACACTGCCCATAAATGCTCATTTTCCCCAAAATAAGTTCACAAACTGTCTCAAAGAAACTCCTAGTGTTAGCATTGAAACACATAATCACAGAATGATTATATACACGTGCTTTTATTGAAGAGCTCTGGGAATCAGGGGTACAGGGTACAGACCCAAATCTGACTCCCACATGGATTAGAGATGGAACATGTCTTTATACCCTTTTGTTATATAAATACCTATTAATTAATAACCCCATATTGTTCTATTGTGTAAATTGATCTTATCCAAGCATTAGTACAATTCTTGTAGTTTCTGTCAGGCCCCCAAACATCATCTCTCATAATTCTTGTTAGGATTAAACAATAATCATATTTAATTACCAAACAATCATTACAATTGACAATCACATCATTTATCACATGATGATGGTGCAGGTGCAGTTTCACATGATCCAGTAAAGACAAAACCCAACCTTTGTTGCCAGGGCCTGCCCAGCCTTGGTTCCCTTTCCCAGCCCTACCCAGGCCCAACCTTTCTTTCCACCTCCCCNTTCTTTCCCCCTCCCCTGAATCTACTGTATACAATTCCCATGATTTTAGAAACATTTTAACCGTGTGCCATCACTAGAGCTCAAGGACTTCGACTCAAGGGAGCTGCCTGCAGGGCAGAATTCTTTTCCTCCCGTGTTCCTGCAGTGTTGAGAAGGATGGAACAGGAAGGACTTATGGATATGATTGTATGGTAAGAAGTACTGCAGATGTAAAACCTGTGAGTGAAACAGAAATGAAAGCTGAGCTTTGAGATGTGATCATGGCAGACAGGAAGACAGTGATTAGCTGGAGTCAGGTTGAAGGACAAGAAAACAAAACGGCTCAGGAATGTAGCCCTTCCACCTGCCAAGGCATCAGGGAGAAAATAGATAAGAAAGTAGTATTTAGAGTTTAGAATATAAAATGACATGGTAATATAGCAGTTCTCATAGGCTGCATGCAAAGTCTGTAGGTTTTGTATCTCACGCCAGTTGGTCACTGTAAATTAGAATATTCAACACAAAAAGAGATATAATGGATTGTAACAAGGTGATCTCTCTCTTGCTCTTCCCCTCTCTTGCTTTTTACCACTCTTGCTCTCTTGCTCTTTCCCCCCACGCTCTTGCCCCCTCTCTCTTATTCCTGCTATTTTATCCCTTCCTCCACTCTCACCCTGCTTCTACTTCTACCCTCTCTCTCTCTCCCCTTTCTCTCTTTTGGGGCTTCCCTTCAGCCGAGGCTGGTGGCTGAAGGCAAAGCCCTCTTTACCCGTGACCCGTGTAATAAAGCCACGTGTTTCAAGAATATCTCGGGTCTGCAGAGTTCCTTCTCCCTGTCATCCACGGATGCTCCGAGACTGCAGTGTAACATGACAGATAATTCACCCACAGAACACCAGAAGGATTCTGCAGGCAGGGCAGTGCTCTTAGTCAGTCCTTGGATGAACAGATGGGGGTTAATCTGAGATAACATCCTTTGGAAAGACCTCAGCCACCAGGTCCTGATCCTGCTCCTGAACACACAAGCAGCAGCAGCAGCAGCAGTGCTCTGTGCTGAGCTAACTATCAATGCCAATGGGGACACAATTAGTGCTCTGCACAATGTGCCTGGGAATGGCAGCCTACATTTCTGAAGGAAAAACGTTTAAGCTGTGAACTCTGGTACAGTCTAATACACAGAAACAAAACAAGCAGTCCAGAAATTGTGGACAAGTGGGTGAATATTCATGTCTGCCCTGTAAATACCTTTAGAGATTCGTATGTCTGGGTTTAGACCCTTACACAGTTTAAAAACCTGTTCCTGTCCAGGTCACCAGAGACCAGCAAAGTTTAGATCTGATCAGTATTTACACAACATCCAGAAGAACAAGGGTAGTTTCCAAATACTGTTCTTTCTGGGGATGCTGAGGAGAAAAACCCCACACCTCCAATTTGTGTTCAACTTTGAGGCTTATCCACAGTGATTGAAGTTGAAAGTAGACATGAAATTTAAATTGTAAAAGAGGCTGTCAGGACTTAACCCTCACTCTGATTGTGCTTTTGGAATGGAAAGGGTGCATTTACATGACCCAGAGATAATAAAATCTGCTCCTTTATCCAGCCTCAGCTAATACAGAAAACAACTTCCATGTGCTGCAGCAGCCAGAGATCATACAAGGGTACAAACAACACAAAAACGTTTTATATGTTTTCCCTTTGAGTGAATTTCTTCCCGTATATATCTTGAGTTGTTCTTGTTATTCTTTATTTGACTTAACATGAAGATGCCTGGAAGCAGCAAAATATTTTCTCTTCCTTATTCTACTGTCAACAGCATTACTTTGACCTTATCAGACAAATTTATGTTGAAAATTTTCTCAAGCAGTATTCTCTTGTGAGCTGCTATAATGTGCATCTTTATATTATCTGGTGTAATTTAGATATGTGAGGAATTTCTTAATTATTAATTTTGTCCTGTTTTAAAAGTATATATTAAAAATTGAAAGAAATCCCTGGACACAGACATCTGCGTTGCACTTTATAAATAATACCAATAAATAAATATTAATGCTTATATTTCATTTATAGTTCAAGATTAAGGCTATGAAGCTTGAGAGTCCTAATAATTAAAGTTAAAATTGCCTATACTTCACACTAAAAACGTTACAGTAATTTCTCAGGTTGAAAATATGAGGCGCTGCTGCTTGCAACACCATAGCATAGCAAGAATGAAACAAAGCACCTCTGATTTTATAAATCAATGAAAAAAGAATTATGTAATAACATTTGCATCCAGTTAAAAGTGATCTAGTGGCAGCAGAGGTCCACAAAGCTGTTATATTACAGTTCATTAATTATTTCAATAATATTTTTGTTAGGCCACAAAAGGAAAGAACGCATAAATCTGGACATAGAAGTGTTCAAAAAATTATAAAGCTGAACAAATTCCATTTGTAGAAATCTTAAAAGCTCTTCCTTAAAACAGCATTAACATGATTTCACTGGTGTTATAGAATTCATTTGAGCCAACTCAGTCTTTTTGCAAGGCCCAATGGAAACTTGGTGCAGCAAATCTCACATTTCCCACCCCTGGAAATAAAAACTTTCTTCTCACATGGGAAAATTACCTGCACTACAAAAGTGTCAATTTACAGCTTGCAACTGCCTCCATCCAGTACCACATCTCTTGCAGTCCTGTCTGAACACAGGAATAATCCACGATTTTAAAAGATCTGTTCAAAGTCTAAAGCACCCCATGAAAAGGAGTAGAAAGGGGGAAAAAAGGTGTTCAAGGATCCCTCCTGAGAGGCCTCTCCAGAGAGGCAGGAGCCCAGCCCAGGGAACGCAGGCTCAGAGGAAGCACTTGAAGCTCAGCAGTTTCCTGAGCACTCCGGCACTGCTCTTTGCTCTCCCATCCATCAGCACATCCCAGTGCTCAGTGCCAAGGTCATGAAGCAGCTCCTCAAAGACTCAGGAGGGAAAACTGCCCCAGGATCAGGGAAACACAATCACACCACTTCTTAAAANNACCCACCCACATGTAAAAAAAAAAAAAAAAAAAAAAAAAATCTAAATCTGCTAAAGAAACACAAATAGATTTTATTTTGAACATCCTCAGCAATCTCCAAGTTGCTCAGGCCATATCTCAGGAATGAGCCAGTTTTGGTCCCAGTGAAAATCTTCTCCTGGGGCACTGCAGAGCTCACCTTCCAGCTTGGAAATTGGCACCTCCCACTCCAGGAGGAATTAGAGCTCAGCTTTCTGAGGCTTTTTCTTGTGCTTCAGCTCACCCCAAAACTATTTTTCTTTGGTGTGAAATTTAGGAAGACTGGTTGGGAACCTGTGCTATGCCATGGGGAGTCCCCCCTCCACTGACAATTCTGAGTATTTTTGTTTTGACTCCTGATTTCTTTTTTGCTTTACTCTTCTCTCATCTGTTTGTCAGGATAACCTCTAAAGAGAGCCTATAGGGAAGATGCAAAGAGGAAACTGAAGGATAAAAGTCGAGCTTCCTAGTCCACAGAGCCTGAATTTTGTTTCGTATGGAAATCTGTGGCCAAAGAACAGTCTCACTGTGACCCCTGAAAGAGAGACAGGAGTGCAGGACCTCACAAGGAGATCTGAATTGCTCTGTGCAGCTGGGCTGAGCTGACATTGTTACCTAGTTAGAAGGAGGGAGCCAGAACCACTGGAGTAAAAACAACCTTTATGATGGATGTTTGACTTCACAAATAAAACCTCTTGAGTGAAGGAAAACTGCTTTGCTGTGTCTCAGCATAGATTTTGTCCCCTTGCTCTCCAGGTACTACTGGTGGAAAAGGACTTTGAGATTAAGTAGACAATAAAGTTTCCTTCTCACTTTGAAAGCTGGGGGAATAGGTTTCTGTGGCAAGGCAGCAGCATAGAGGCTTTGGAAGAAAAAAATAAAAAAAATTAAATCCAGCCACATGGCATTTCTTGCAACTCCCTCAGCTGCTGTGGCATGGACTCACCCATCTGTTATCCAACAACACTTTCACTGCAGCTCCAAATTGTACAGGGTGGAGATTATTCACATGTCAGCTGGGACTCGGCTTTAGTGCAGCCTGCTCAGCCATCCTGGCAAAGCATTTGTCATGAAACATTTGGGAGATGAGTTTCTATGGCCTGTCAATTATGATGAAAGAATTGGAAAGGGACATGTTCCTCAAAACATTACTTCAAAGAAGGCTTTCTTTTTTAACTTTATGTGGGTTTGGTGATAAAAAAAGCCCCAAACCAGTGGAAAATATTCTACTTCTACAGAGCTTTTAAAAGTCCTGCATGAATTCTTCAGTACCGTGCCCCATATGTGATCCTGAGGCAGGAATTCCAGGAGCTCTGCTGCAGAACTGGGGCCACCCAATGTCCCCAAAAAGACCTCATTTGCCTCTCCCAGCACTGCTGGGTTCTGCCCCACAGCCAACATCCAATCCTTAATATGCACCATATTTAACTTGATCATTTCTGCCCTGGTAACTGAAAAAGACATATGAATCCCATAAAAGATTTATTGCTGTTATATCATCTTTTCTTTCACAAATATTAATCTTACCAGTGTCCATTATTGATTTCTGTAGAAAAGATGGAGAAATTAATCAGCTGCTTCAAATTATGCCCATAAGCAATGACTATGGGAAGAAGAGTTATTTTAATTTTGATGTACAATCATGAAGAAAATATTTTAGCCAGATAGCATCAAACTAAAATAAGCAGAGTCTTGAGATATTGAAGAAAAAATAAATTCCTCCTTGAAATCAAGCCTTCCCAGTTGATACATAATGCCCACAGTATTCCCCACCTGCATTTCTGCTTCCCAATTAATAATTTGGGTTTGCTGCTGGGCAAGCTGCCAGTGCATATAGTTCTCACTACAGGATTGTGCTGCTCTTGAGTGAAAGTGACCTAAAATGACATTGAGTAATTCTTTACCCATAGTTGGAGGTATCTGAGCAGCCCATAGCAAACACCAGAAACAGCCATAAGAACACACGTAAATGTTGGAGAGACCAAATTCAGAACAGATTGGACATTTGACCTCTACTTTAAAACAACACTGTCTTTTCATAAATATATATTTGTATATTATACATATGTATTAAATCTTTTATATTTTTTCCTCTCTAAAAAAAAAATAAGGTATGGTGACAAGTATTGTTTATTAGTCCTGCCAGCTGGACTCAAATAAGCTGCATATGTCAGCACAAATCTGTGACTGGGGACGTGTTCAGCTGATATTTCACTCAAATAAGCATTCCTGATTGGGAAATACCTAACGCAAGCCATTTGAAATACAGCATTACCTTTCACCAAGCTAATCCTAGACTGAAAAGCAAGAGATAACATTGTACAGCTGATTTCTCAGTCAGCCTGAAAAATCATAAAAATCCAGAAAAATGTTGTGTCTTCTGCAGTGTTTGAAGAGTGGCACACTGCGAACCAAACCTGAAACTTCTCAGCCTTCCCCATCACCCTGTGGTTCCCCAGCACTGTCCTGGAGCTGGTTCATGAGGGAGCAGCTGAAGATAAGGATGTGTTTTGCACTCTGGAGCCTCCTGCCTGCCTTGGGGACTTTGGGTGATGGGAGACAGCTTCAGCTCTGCTGGAGAAGCAGGGAGGAAAAAAGAGATGATACAGTGATGCCTTAGGATTTCAGCTTTTGTATTTTTCATATATTTGTAATCCTGCAGTTCTTTAGCGTATAACTGTAAGCTCCACACACAGTGTGAGCTGCTGCTTCCCCATTCTGGTCAGACACAACAATTCCTCTCCAGGCCTGGGGATCAAGGACCCTTCACTACCTCAGGCCCCAGGAGATGGAAACAAAAGTGAGTTGGGGGAACAAACACGGGGTAAATTACTTCATTACCTGAAGCTGGAATTTGAAGATTAACCCCTAAAATGCAAATGGACCAAATTCATAAAACTGTGAAAACCCCTGACCTGTGGTTCATTTTTGGGTGCAGCCCCTGGGGAGGGTTTGTCTGCCTTAAATGTACCTGAAGACCCTTCAGTAAATATAACTGGTTCTTATTGCCTTAATTTGGTCTGGCCTCTGTTTTTGAGCAGCCCAGCTAAGGCAGCACAGAGGTGACCCCACCCCAGCACACCAGGTTACCTGTGGGGCTGCAGCATTTAGGATGTCAGACCTGCATGGGGCCGCAGCTCCTCGAGGTGCCCCAGCTGACTCAGTGACCAAACAATTTGTACATCCCTTTGTCAGCCAACAGGAATCCCTGAGACAAACTCACAACCCTCCAGAAGCAAATGGCTTTGATATTGAGCTGCTGAAGGCCTGAGCCCATTCCTGGCTGTGCCCATTCCCTGCAGTAAGAGCAGATTCCAATGCCTATGGTAATGTCAGGGGCTGGATGTGCTGCATCACCCAGCCAGCAGCAATGTACAACACCATCCTACTCATTTTCAAGGCTTACTCACTTCACTACAGCCCCAGATAAACTGCAAATCCAGTTTAACAGCTGAGCTGAGCAATCAATCATTCAGAAACAAGATTCAGAGCAGTCCTGGTGAACACACAGAAGGCAATTAGATGCCACTGTTTGTAAAATAATATTGGTGGGAATTCTTTTCCCTCATCTGATTTATTTCTGTCAATCTGCAGTTTAGATTCTGTGTCATGATGAACTCCTTTGTCCTGAGATGCCATATCAATGTAGTGCTGGCATTATTAAATGCCTCTGAAAGCAATTCTGAACCTCACAATTGCTAAGGAAATTGATTAAAGACAGTCAGCTAGCACTGCTAATTTGCAACTGGTTATTTTTAATGACGGACTGATAAAATGAAATGCTAAACTTGAGAATAAAACTCACTTTATGAAATATGTTAACTTGTACAGAACAGATTTGCATAAGCATTTGTGAGGCAAAACGAGTCCTTGGGCAGTTCAGACTATTCGGGCTGACTGGTTTGGAAGAGATGAGAGACAAAAATATAGTGACTGCACTGTCAAATTCCAATGTCAAAAATATCCATCAAAAGTCATAATCTCTTAAATTTCTTTGTCAGAATAAGTTTTTAGGTTGTACTCTTAATCAATACCAGCAATTAAACTCATCTGAGGGAGTTCAAAGAGTCAATTAATATGGTATTCAAGGACAAAAGGGAGCAGGACACAAGAAATTCAAAGTATCAAGGTATGTAGAGGTTTCCAAGAATTGAATGTATTCATGGTATTGTATGTTTGTATTGTATGTACTTTTGGTTTCCGTGGGCATTCTTTCTGGGTGATACTGAACAGAAAATTTTTATAAAACAGGTTTGACTAAATTGTATATTGCCCTTCTCCTCCAAAGAGAGGGACAGGAAAGTGTTTGAAGCAATCAAAAGATAAAAATCTGCATTGATTGCTCTCAGGAAAGCAGGCTAAAATTGAATGCCTATGTCCTTACAAACACATTGGAAAGATTTCCAAAACCCTCTGAAAAGCAAGTTTAAGGCAGGGAGAAATGGAAAACTTTTATTTTCTGGGAGAACTTTGTATACTCATTCCACTGAAACTGCATTGAGTGAAAGTTTAAGTGATCATTAATTTAAAATTATTTAGAATGTTGCAGTAGTAGAGACGTATTTAATTCAAATACTGCAAATTCATCAGGTTTACTGACAATAAATGCACGAGAAGCATTTTCAGAGCCCTGAAAACCGACTTTCTCATTTTGAAACCTTTATAAATTAATTTACCACAGCTTAGTAAAAGGTGAAAATCAGTTTTATAGTAACTTAGGAGCTTTCCAAACAAGCACATTTGAGTTTTGAGTGTTTATACAGGGACAAAAGCACATCTTTTGAACACTGCTTTGAGAATGGGACCCAGCACTGACATTGACATTCAGAGCAGACTCTGCGGTCTGAAGGGATGTCTGAGCTGACAATGCACACCATTCAAGTGATGTTTCTTTCCTGTAGCCAGACTTGACATCTGGATACTTAGTGAACTTCACACCAGCATCTATTCCCAGTTAGGAGGGTAGAGATGCTAAAGTAAGAAGTAGTTTTGTAGTTTATGAGCTTCAGGCCTGATCAGTATTCTACAAAAAGTAGAGACCCAGCAGCTTAAATATTCCAGTTTTTCAATTGAAAGTATGGAGATGCCTATATTGGAGAGAGTGCAAAACATTTTATCTCAGCAAGTTCTTGTCCTATGAAAAGAAATGGTATGAACCTCCTCAAATGAACATATTTACAACCTTTTGCTGCAAATCTATGTTACTTCCAATAAAAGTGTTCCATTTTTAAAAATAATCTTAATCAGATAGGGTTTTCCATTGCATTTCATATGCACACAAAAATACTTTGAACCACTGTAGAACTGAGTTTGTCAGCATTGTGGGCTATTCAGGGGTCATTATTATTGTTTTAGTTGTTTGCTGAGGTCTGAAAAAAATATAATTTCATGTCAAAAAATTATCAAATGCCATCTAGTTTAGGTTAGTGCAAGACTCGATAACAAATAATTTGCAGTCTATGTGACACTGTGGGACTCACATGACATTCTCTGTAATGTCTTCGCTGCTGAAAGACAAAACAATTTTGAACACAAATCTAATATACATTAAGGTATAGGTAATTCCTGATTTAAGTCCACTGTTTAAATTGTAGTTAGAAAATAGTTTTCAGCTGCACTCCAACTATGACTAGTGATACTTTTTTAAAGATTGATATCAGAGTTTTTTCCAGAATCCATCAACCTCATTAACCAGCAGTGAAATCTGGGCTACAATTCAAGATTAGAGTGTTTAGTATACACCAAAAAA